>APFE030310134.1:293245-350234 GCA_000404065.3 Pinus taeda
CAGATGCATTGACAAAATCTATGAGCTCTGAGAAGTTCTCTTTGTGTAGAGAAACAATGGGCATTTCAGGGCTGAAAAAATGACTAAGCTCTCCTGTGGCCCCCTGTGGAAAGAAAAAAACAAGTGGGAGATTGTTGGGTTGTGTTATATTCTTTCCACGACTAACGTACGTAGTGAATTGGGGGGTTAGAGGGGGGGCAGAGCTCCCCCTTTGTTGTGTCGATTGTGTAGCGGGGGGGTCACAGGGGGGGTGACAGCCCCCCCTATCCGGGGGGTTTTGAGGGGGGCGGGTAGCCACCCTCTACGAGGTCCGGGGCAATGCCCTAGGAAAAAAAAAATTCGACCCTATATTAGGTTGGGAGAACCTACCTATGGTTTTCAGTCCATGGTTTTGGACGCGATGGTTTTCGGTCCATGGTATTGGATGCTTCGGCATGTATAAATATGTATGGTAACATTGAAAGGAATATAATGAAAAAATCAAGCTGGTAGTCTCGGTTTTGAGATCCAGTGGGAAATCTCTGTGTATATGTGTTTTATGTGTTATGCTCTCGCATTTTTATTTTTCCTGTGATTTAGAATTCGTATGCAGGTAATTTCTGTACGGGGTTAAAACCTACAAGATTTTGAGACCAATGCAAGATACGATTAAAAAATATCATATATTCAAATGGGATAGTGTAGAGAAGGAATATTTCAAAAATATAAATGAATCAATTGTTGTTACACCTATACTAATTAGTCCAAAATTTGAAATAGAATTCGTGTTATATATTTTTTCCAATGACTTGTCTTATGCAACTGTTCTAACCCAAAAAAATCTAGATGGTATGGAGATACCAAAATATTTTATGAGCTTTGGGTTCCAATGAGAAGAGTTGATTTATACTGACATTAACAAACAATCTAATATAGTATTTAAAGATGTCAATTATTTTTTTCCTTTCCTTTTAAAATCTCATACAAAACAAATTGTTCCTCATCTGGATATACAAAATTTTCTTGTGCAGAAGGATATAGGAGAAAAGTGGGAAAACTGGATGAATACACTCTAGGAGTATGAACGTAATATCAAACCATCAAAGATCATTAAAGGACAAAGTATTTGAAAACTGTTAGCAGAATCTGAATGATCGCAAACTGATCAGGAAGAAGGTCAGTATAACGAGTTTGAGGTGAGATAAGAAAAAATACTTTACATTCCTGTACCAAATAATACCTTGTATTATGAAATTAGATACTTTATGTTAAATGGTATTGCACTTGAATATTTAGCACCAAAACAAAGAACAGAAATTAGATTAAAATGTGCTAGACAACAATTAATTGATGGAGTGTTGTTTAGAAAGGATTATGAAAATGTTACTTGGATGTTTATAAAATGTCGATGCAGAATTTTTTTGGCTAAACTGCATGATGGACCAATAGGAGGACATTTTGGTGGAGATACAGCTACACACAAAATTCTTTGTATTGTTTAGTATTGTCCTAATCTATTAAAATACTCTTATGCTTATGTGAGAAAGTGCAAACTTTGTCAAATAACTTCAGGAAGGGAAAAAATACCAACTTTTCCTTTGTAACCTATTGAAGTAGAATGTTTTGAACAATGGGGTCTATATGTAATTGATGAGATCAATCCTAAATTATCTCAACTTCATAAATATATTCTCACTACTATATACTACTTCACCTGGTGCATAGAGGCAATTCCACTTAAAAAAATAATGATGATAAGCTAATGTATTTTCTTGAACATAATATTATATCTAGGTTTGATGTTCCTACATACTTTGTGTTTGATAATGCTTCATATTTATCATGCTTGAAAGTGACTAAATTTTTTTGGATAGATGAATCACAATTAATTTTTTTTCCAATTATTACCCTCAAGGAAATGGACTGGTAAAGCCTATCAATAAAATCCTTATCCAAATTCTTAAGAAAACTGTACAAGACCATCAAAGGAATTTGCACAAGCAACTCCCAAATTCTTCATGGTCTCATGAAGTAACACCTAAAAATGAATTAGGGAACTCCCCATACTTCCTTGTTTATGGCAAAGAAGCTATTCTTCCTCCATTTTTTTTTTTACCTTCCATGCAACTAGGTCAAGATGTTAATAAAAATTCAATTAAAGACACACATGTAATAATTTACACTTTAATAACACTAGAGGAGGAAAGACAAAAAAAAAGGTTAAATTATGTGAGCACCAATTGATAATAAAACGATAAATTTACAAACATTTAGTCACTAACATATATAATTTTTTATTGGATATCTCATATTTAAATTAGACAAAAGCTTTGAAGAGAAAAAAAGACATTTCGAATTTCAACACTTGTGGCTAGGGCCATTTCAAATTTCTACAAAACTTGCCTCTTCAACCTATATTTTACAAACATTAGAAGCTGAGGTTTAAAACCTTCCTGTGAAAGACAAAATTTTAAAGAAATATTTCGCTTGAAAACTCATGAGATCACTTCTGAATATTCCATAATTTATTAAAGGAAGTTGGTTTCCTTTAAGTTTCTACTTTTTTTTGTACAAACTCATTTTTTTTCCTTTTCCTTTGTAAAGATTCATTTTTCTTTTATTTTGTTGTATGATCTCAATTATGGTTACACTTCTAGAGCAATGTGTCTGTATCATAATAATATTTTCTATTTAAATAAATCCTATCATGAGGAAAAGAGTAATATTTAGTTTTATTAAGTCTTTTATGCATCCTTTTTACATTAAAGTAAAAAACTTGGTACCATTGGTGATGAATAATAAAAATACTAGGCTAAAATCATTAGTGCATCAAAACATATGTTCATTAAAATAACTCTCATGTCACCCCGCTTCTTAAATATACAAAATTACAAAAGTAATACAAATATACAAATCTAAAGGATATCAAATAAATAAGAAGTTGAAAGAATTTTAAGAGAAATGTGTGAAGTATAAAGAAACCCATTGGGGCTATGGATACTTGCCGATAGTAGGTAAATTATTATATTACACTAAGGCACCTTCATCAAGGCTATGGACAATCACAAGCAATGAAGCAATGCAACGTAACAAGGGCGATTAAGAAAACATGCATGAAAACAGTTTTGGTAGTATTAAGATTTGACCTAAAAATAAAATTTCAAAACCAATTGAATCAATGTCTAGAATTAATATGAATTACTCCATCATTTTTCTCTTTAAAGTATTGGATAAGGATATGAGTACTTACTTTGATTACTTAACTGTATTTTATAAATATCAAACATGTTTAGATTGATTAGAATTATCTATGAAAATTTTGAATTTTTAGATTTATTTGAGCCTTAAATATTTATTGGTAGAGATAATTGTTTCTCCCGTTGTGTTTCCATTGGTTGTGAAGTATACAACAACCCCTCCATTTTATTGAAAACAAAATAGGGAACATTTTAAAAATTTTCATCTTTTACATTTGAAAATTTCCATTATAAATAAACCATGTTTGATTTAGTTTACATCTTTATAAAATAAAAATAAAAACGTAAGAAAAATATTCAAAAAACATAAAATTCTTAAAAAACTAGTACATTTAGATGGTTTCCTAACTTATCTAGACACCCAGATAGCTTCTAATCTAGATATATAGATGGTTAATCATGCTTCATTTCTCGCATACCCCAGATTTCTTGGATTCCTAGATGTCCCTCGATGACGCATTTCAATTTTTTTTTTTTTTTTTTTTTTTTTTTTTTTTTTTTTTTTTTTTTTTTTTTTTATTTTATTTATTTATTTATTTATTTATTTATTTATTTTTTTTTTAAGTTTTCCACATTTTTCAATTTTTATATGGTATTCAGGTATTTTCTTAACTTGTCACTTGGTTTCTACCTTATACTCTCGAATATTTAGATCACCCATATTCAATAAAGTACTTTCTCGAAGTTTGCACTTTTCTTTGCTTGTTAGCTTTTATTTTAAAAAGTTTATTTTATTTATAGGCTCCACCTTATATCTAGAATCCAAGTGTTTTATTAAAACATGATAACACCTACAACCTAAATTCCTAGATACATTCATATCTTCATATTTATTTAGTTTGATTCATTTTCAATTATCATTTTTTTTTTAAATACAATTTTACATGTATGTTGAAAATAAAACATCTGATATCATGCTCAAAACTATTTTCATGAATGGGTTTACACCTAAATGTATAGATACTCGGATTTTAGGAATTTTAAAACAAAATTTGAAGGAAATAATTTATAATCTTTTAAATTTATTTTTAATAGAACATCTGGTATCTAGCCCCCAATAAAAGATTATATTTACAAAATACTTTTAACTCTTCGATACCCAAACCATGGGGATGTCTTCCTTGAAATGCTAGTTATACATTTAATTTAGATGTGATGGGCATTAATGATTTTCATTTGGCACTACAATTATTTTTACTGAGTGAATTTTGGAGATTTTATGCATATCATTCAAGGGACACATTCAAACCTCGACACATTGAAAGAAATTTGACAATTGGGACATTTGTTGTGTTTTTTTGAATCACAATAACTCAGTTTCTCATAGAATTACTATTGATTGCAAGATATCATCCGATCTGGTTTATGTTTCTTGATTTTGCTTTCATATGTTTCTTTGTTATTGGTATACATGTTTCCTTAATAAATTTTGTTGTGTCTTTTATAGAAGAACAATAAGACAAAAGGGAAAATCTAAAGCTACCAAGCCTACTGTGGAAAATACTAAGACAAAGTTGGAAGGAATGAAAGTTGAATTATCAAACAAGAAGAACCCTAATTCGACCTTCTATTTTATATGAAATTTAGAACTCAAGATGCAAGTACAATATCCACTAGTACAAAATGGTTTATTAGCTACCAAAAAATGACTAAATTTTCATATAAATGAAGATTTTTTAGTCAGTAAACAATGGTAGCTAATTTACAATATCTTATAATGCAACCAACATTTAGTCATTTTTACCTTAGTCATTAATTGGTTGTCTCAATTTTGTCATCTAGGAGTATATTTAGTCATAAATTTTGTCATTAATTTATTAATTTATTCAGTCATTAATTGTCACAATTAATGACCAAATATATTATTATGTGATCACCCAAGAAAACCAATTAATGACCGAAATTTTGGTCACGTTATAAGATACTGTAAATTAGCTACTAATAGTCATATATATGAAAATTTTAGTCATCGTTTGAAACTAATTAATCACTAAGAAATATGACTAAATTTTGGTTGTGTTATAAAATACTATAAATCAGCTACTAATAGTCATATATATGCAAAAATTAGTCGTCAATTGTAATCACAAATTTATTATTTGCAGTAATCATTTATCTTTTTTTGGTAGTTTCATATTCATTATATAAACAACTAATTTAGTAGCTTATATTCATTTCATTTTCTTTCATTATTAATAATTAAATCACTGATTTAGTTGTACATTCATTTTATTTGTGTTCATCATTAATCAATATAAACTACTAATTTAGTAGTTTTAGATTGATTTTATGTTTTCATTATTAATCAACATAAATTAATTAGTCTGATTTTGTGACTAAATTTAAAAAATGTCATACAATGTGCATGTTCTTCTAATATAAAAACACATAGTTGCATATGTTAATTACAATACTAAACAATATAAAGTGCAACTATAAATAATTTAAACCACATAAATTATATCATATGAAATGTTAAAGTATTAGAAAATTAGTTTTCAACTTAATATTTGTTGGACTACAATTTACACATGAAATGATGTTTCATCACTTCAAAACATTATCATTATGTTGACAAGGCATTGTAGGTGAATTCACCAAATTTGAATACTTGACCATTAGTCTCTATGTGTGTGTCTTATGTGGGATATTATCTCTAAGGTATCACTAGATCGGTTTTCTTCTCTCTCTCTCTTTTTACATTTGTTGCTCCAATGTTATTTCTCTCCTCTTTCTTCAGTTCCTGCTTCTTATCGTCAATACTGAGTTCCTTTTCTAAAAACAAAAAAAGATACAATACATAATGTAAGATATGAAAAGCAATGAAAACTATAATATAAACTAAAGTATAATATAAATAATATATACGACATATACCTCAACATTAGCAATGTCAAATCCATTTTTCCCCATGCAAGAGAAAACACAAACATGTTTTCTTTAGTTGGATGATAACAACCACTATGTGGCTAGATGACCTGTATAAACAAATAAAATAAAATGTCACCATAGAAATGAACACCTTGGTAACTTAGTATTCAAATTTCATGTAAATCTTAGACACAAACATGCCAACTAAGTTACATGCTAAAAATCTCAAGCTATAAATAACTTGTGAAAACAAATAATCTGAGGTGTGATGTTTAATCCTTGTTGTTTTATTTAAAATAACATTTCATTTTTTAATGCATGAACTTGGTCAAGTATATAAACAATATGTGCTCAAATAACAACATGAAAGTAAACTTTATGATAGTCATGAAAATATTTTAACACAAAATAGCTATAAGGATTCCAATCAATATCACATAATATTAATTTCAACTTCAAGATTTGGTTGTTTAAATGGGCATGATACTAAGTATTTTCAATTTCATAGTTAAAAGACAAAACAAAGTCAAAAGAAATGTTCAAAATACAATCAAACAATAAAGAGAGTATATCATGGAATGCACATTGCAATTATAAAAAAAAAAGAATTACCTGTCCACTGATTTCTTGTCTAGCATTCCTAAAACATTTTATTGCCAAAAATAATCGTAAGGTGAAAGAATCAAAACATTAAAAACCATAGGAATCCCTACTAGAAGCATTTCCAAAGACGATGGATCAGGTTCCTAAAGGATTTCTAACAACACATGAATCATATCCAATACATGCTTTGCATTGGCTCCTCATCCCTTTTCCAACCACATTTCATGTAACCTTCCCACAACAGAGTCAAGTAACAATCAAGCGAAGGCATTGGCATTTGTTTTTATCTTTTATATCTATAAAATTTGAATAGTATTTGTTTTAGGAACATATTAATTCATATTTAAAGCCTTCTTGACATATGAGAAGGTAACAATCAAGTAGGGAATCAACAAAATTGACCTCGATGAGGTCCTGAAATAATTTCTACAATATCAATATTTTTCTTGCTATGATATCTTAGGTAGAAAAAAACACATATGTGCAAAAGAAAAATCCATATATTACTTTTTTTCAAACTATGTATATGGTGTATTCTTGGGCATCTTTTTATGACGTTCCTCCTCCTTTACAAAAGCAAACTGTAGCTTTTTTAAACTTTGTATCCTTTCATTCAACATCAATTTATGTAAGATAAATGTCACACATTATTCTTTCCCATTTCTCAACATGCTACATATGATAAATTGAAAGTTATATAAAACCAAGAGCAAACCCTTTTCTAACCAAAACAAGAAAACAAACAATGGCTCTAATAAAACTTCATTCTAATATTAGTAGATGAAAAGAGACTAGTGGACCATTTTTGTTGCTTTACTATGCCTATTTTTTCTATGAAGGTGCTTGAGCTTCAAGAACGAACAAATCTGAGGGAAGTTGTCAATGTGAAAAAAATATGTTGACCTTTGTAAACTTCTTCAAAATGATGTGAATGATGCCATTTTCTGATGTGGTAAATCTCATAATAATAAATGGACACATTGGATGCAGAGATTAAATATAAAAACTTATGGCCATGGCATGTATTCTAATAAATTACATTGCAATGACTACCATGGGCCTCAACGGGTTATAGGTCCTCAGTATGTTAGTATTGATGATGAAAAAGAAATGGCAATAATAAGTATGGGTGGTCCTAGTTTATATGTTGGATATCTTCAAACCAAGGTTGTCATCTTAATGAACCTAGGTTCTGACATGGTAAACCTGGATCTGGTCCTCACCCAATTTCATTCCTTCATACTTTTTCAAGACTCAAGAGGACATACTGGTCCTTCAACTTATAATAGGGTTGCTTTTGAGGCTATAAATAAAGCTTATCCAAAGCAAATGGATTTTTGGGCTCCAAGAAATATGGATAATTTAAATTATAACAATCATATGTTTTTTTCCCGAGATTCAAATGTGGGGATACATTTTGCAAATTTTATTAATAGATAGAATGAGACAAATAATCGATGAGGAGCATCTACTGGTCACTGTGATTAGGGGAATACTCAAAGATAACAAGAATATTTAGTTTCAAATCAAAGATGGTGTTGATTCTTCTATCTCCTCAATTGCTAATAGTTTGAATTAAACAATGAAAAATAACTTTGTCGGTGTTTACACGTAGAATCTTACACTTATGGAGGATCAATTTCTAACCAATAGGAAGTTAGTGCCCATACAAAGATGAAAAATATGTTTCTAGGCATGTTGATAATAAGGTCCATGGAGAGGATATACACTATGGAGACATAGGGTCATCTAATCAAAAAATATATAGCATAGGGAGGAACCATTGCATAGTAGAAAAGGCACACAAGCTTATTAAAATTTGTGTCAACTTGTTGACTGATAGAAATAGAGATGTGGAAGATCCAAGTATCAACCTCAAATTTTCAACCAATAAATATGTCAGGTTTTGACTCTCCCTTTCAACAAATACTTCTAGGCATATTTGTTTTAAACTTCAAAAGGATTCTAAACTAATAGATCTAAGAGACTTAGAGAAAGAAAATGTGGATGATGAAAACATTGGTTACTCTTGTTTTGGATTTTTCTAGTTTAGATACTTTGGGTGAATATATATAGTGCCATTCAATTCTTGTGAAGTTTTGCAGGAGGTATCACAATTTGATTGCAATGGAATTAGCTTACCATACTAGTTGTAAATAAGAATATCATTTCACACTAATTTTAATCTACAATGATGTGGTAATGGAATTTTCAAGTGTTTGATACATTGCAAGTAAACTGAAAAACTACTTAATTTGATGCTTGAGTAAAACTATACTTGCATTGGTACTCTGTTTCCCTTATGAATTTATTATTTCTTCCTCTTTTAAAAATCCTTTAGTAATAAGTTGTATATGTTCTTCAGGGGCTCCAACTTCATGTAACCTTTTCACATCTCCCATAATCTAAACCATTTGAGTTGTGCCTCAAAATTAGTCTTGACAAAAGAAATCACTGTCAAGGTCTTAAGAAACTTTCATAACAGAAAATTTAAAACGAGAAACTATTTTAATACAAGGTTTAAGTCTTAAAAACAAAAGAACTTCTCATATAGCATAACTTTTCAGGACATTTTATTGACACTATTCACAAAAAAAAATGTAGAGAAAATCCCCACTTACTAAAGAGATTTGAGAGCCTTGATAACCTTAATCACAAGGGAAATAAAGGAGAGTTCTAGTCCTTCACATTTTAACTTTAAATTCATATCCAACAAGTGTTTATGTTAATAATAAAGAACATAAACTAACATATAGAATAAGTAAATTAGCTTTGAATTGCACTAGTTCTTGAATCTTTACTTAATCTATTAACTTCAATTAAAGATGTTGGATCCATTTTAATAAGAAAATATCATTACACTGTGCTCATAATTTTTTTTACCTGATTCTGCTCACTTAAGAAAGTAGCATTATCCATCACCTTCATGCACTTAAGTAATAACTACACACTCTCAACCATTTTAGTTGTTAAGGATGATTTGAGAACAAAATTTGAACCTCGGTCCTCCGGAGCCTCTTGAACACAACATTGGTAAGGATTTTATAAATTGAAAAGTTTTTATACGCCCGATCATCTCAACTTATCCATTACAAACCTCCATCATGGTATACAGGAAAAAGTTAAATGTTAGTTCAGAAACATGTAATGTAGAAGCCAATGTTATTAAATAAGCATAGAATTTGTAAACAATATTATTACATTTTATTTCATATTAATAAGAATTCTATGCATAAATTTTTCCTCCAAGGATCCCACCAAGTAGATAAAATTCACGTGTAAACATCAGGCCACCGAGATAAATAACTTAGTTATGTAAAAATATAGTGAGTTGAGGTACAATACAACAAATAATAATTTAATAAAAATGAACAAATAGATAAAGTGATAAGGCCTGGATTGATGAAAATTGCAGGAGTAGAAACAAAGGAGGTATAAAGCACTACAAAATTGACAAGAAAACATATAAAATGAGACATGCAACAATCTAAGACAAATTACTTGGCTTTTCTCAAAGGTTTTTATCAAGGGAAGATATCCATACTCACTTTTAGAATAGGAAAACAATTCAGAACAACATCAAAAACATCATCAAGGCCCCAAAGCACTCGCATCCTTTATTTGAAATTCCCCTTGACTCTTCTAATTGCATCAGAGTGCCCTTTGGGAAACTTGTTGTAGAAAGTCATAGTCCCAAGGAAAATTGAAAAAACATGTTAAACAGGCCACTCAAATGCCTTGTTATTGGAGTTGTGGAAGGAATCAAAGGGTGAGTGCTCTGCTTTGAGTGTCTCACATTGCTTTTTTATTAATACTAAAAAGGAGGTATTTTGGAAGCAACTGCCTGGTCCAAGGACTTTGTGATGGAAAAAGGGTCTGTACGATACATTTTAGTTCCATGATACATTTCATCCTTTTCATTTATATCCCACTTTCTTTCGATGTACATTGGCTATGGCGTTGATGTTTGAAATTCATAATCATGCCAGTAGAGTGAAAATGTGGTTTCCTAGGCCTTTTTCTTGACATGGAACTCATATTTTCTCCTGTATCTTTTTTGTTTTTATATATTGTACACTTGTCTATGTTATGAACACATGAAACCTTTTCATCCATGCAGGATAATAGTTGATGTCCTCTTCGGAACAAAATACATGAGTGGAATGAATTAGTGCACCAAGGGCATTGGTGAGAAGCATTTGAATAGATGTTGGAAACAAATAATTTTCCTAAATTCATTGGATGTGTATGCACTACCCCTTGTGAAGTTGCATATGTACTAGGAATCATTGAAAATCTAGTATCTATTAAAAGTATTGAATGTGCCATCATTGACAAAGCTTTTGAGGAAGTTTGGAAGGTTCCACATCCACCTGAGAAGAGGACAGGGTATGTATCTTTCATTTATAATTTTTAATTCCATTCTTATGATGCTTATAATTTTGAAAATAATTTGTCTATTGTCGATGATGTGGTGAACTAGATATTGATATGGATTGATCATTGGGTGTAGGAAGAAAGTTTCTATAGTGGGCGGTGGGCCAGCTAGTTTTGCTTTTGTTGATCAACTTAATAAAGTTGGGCACTCTGTCACTATTTATGAATGTGTTGATCGAATTGGAGGTCTGATGATTTATGGAGTTCCTAATATGGGAACAAATAAACTTGATGTTATCTTTCAAACTTATTGGGTGCTAAGATCTTAGCATCTTCATCAAGAAGGCTAAACAAACATACTTCAAGAGCTCCACTCTGCATTGGAGTTCCTTTGCCACTCATCATTTATTTTATAAGGCTCTAATTGAACCTTTGTACATACACGAGATCCAATTTTTTATCACCATCAATGGACCAACCCACTTCTCCCACACTAATGCACATATTAGTGAAGCCTTCTTTCTTCAGGGCCCAAATCAAAGTATCAACATTTGCATCAAACACATTGTAATATTGCATTTTCCCATTAATTACTGGTTGTTTGGTACCATCAAAGAAGGAAGAGTTTAAAGGGAAATATTGGTTATCATATAAACTTAGAAATTGGTAGATATTGACAATAAAAGGTGCTTCATTTCCATTTAGAAACTGAATAATCTGTATCATGAGATCACAAAATTCTGGTTTGAAATCCCCAGCTGATGTCAGTGAGTTATATTATGAAGATTTGTACACATATCCATTGAGGGGAATAGTTGCTTTTATCTGGTCTCCCAAAACTGCCTTGTTGAGAGCTCGCTGAATATTTTGAAGCATGGGAAGAATAAAATTCAGATGTGTCATTTTATGTCCTTAGGAAAGGCTCATTTCCAACTACAACATACCTTCGAAGTGCAAGAATTTTTGTAACCAATCTTAGTACTATGGAAATATTGCAGTACATAAATGCGGAACAAATGTGTATCTTCTGAACCAATTAGATTCTCCTACCAAGTAAGAGTACCTAGAAGGGTCTTATTTTTCCAATTTCTCAAATCTACATTACAATATTGTTGTAATCTTATGACAACAAAAGAAACATAATTAACCATTAAATTACTTTCATAGGAAGCAATGTGCATCAATGAAGAGAAACCTAAGGAAAGGTAGATAGCAAGAATATATAAAGGAGTAACAAATTAATTTAGGTCTTGATGCCTTGAACATCTAAAACAAAGTTACAAACACATAATGTCAAAGCCATGGTATAGAATATGGAGGCCAATTTAATTATCACAAGTAGTTAGGTAGTTATTTAGAATTTTGCATCTAAGTTTTTCCATCATTGTTTTGGATCATGTCCCTTACTCATGTAAAGTTTTCATCTTGTTGCCACAACAATTTGGTAATGGTATGTACTCATTTCTTTGATGTGTGCGTTCTACCATAAATTTTTATGCTCTCTAACACCCTTGATTCACTGTATAATTGATTCTTGATAGATAATGATATGATTCTTTCCAAGTATGTCCTCCCTGCCTCGCTAATTTATTATTGCTTTTCAAATATTGCACCCAGTATGGTTATGGACAAATTAGAGAAAATAATCAGGTGCTTCTTTTGGAATGGTGGTAATGGATACAGTACATAATTCTCCCTTGTCATTTAAGATAAAATCTACAAACTTGTAATGTGTGGGATCTTTGACGTTGAAAAACATAACTGGTTGAACAAAGATCTCGGGGCCAAGCTGATTCAGAGGCCAGTAGCTAGTAAATTATCCCTTTGGCAAATTATCATGCTAGAAAATTGTTGCCTAAGGAAATGGCCTTAAAGGATCATGTTATCTTCAGTGGATCACACTTGTGGATCTAATTTCTATAAAAAATTAAAGATATTCACCCCTAATAAAGGACCATATTTCATGCTTCACGTGGATTTGAAGAAAGCAATATTATGGTTCCATTCCATCACAGGTCACCCCTCTCTAGCTTGATTCAAAATTTTAAATAACATAAAATATTGGTTTAGTGGTATGAACTTCACAAACATTAGACTTCAAAAATTTGACACAACGAAAGATGGTTAACACTCATACATAGCCCAATTGGTTGTTGCCAATGTTTCTAATAATTTGTAGTTCTATGCCATATTGGTTGAGATGTAGTAACTTGAAAGAAATTATACTTTAGAAAGTCGAAATAGCTAAACATGGTTAACACTCTTATGTAGCCCAAGTAGTTAGGTCAACTAGTTACTACCAATGTTGTTGGGCGTTTACTTAGTTATGTGCCAGTAGGTGACTAGTTTGAAATCCCCCTGCATTAAGCAGATTAGTTTATAACTTTATATTGATAGGTTTATTAGGGATTCCATCCAAAAATGTGAAAAAACGTTCCTTTTTGTCCATGAGAATTTCCTTAGAAATAAAAGGGTAACAATTGTATCTTCGGTTGGACTTCGACTCTCATCACCTAGCTCAAATTGCCATCCAATCTTCATCAACAATATATGTTATTATTACAACCTATAAAAGAAAAGAAAATTTGAATAAATAACTCAAAAGAAGATTACCAATTTTGTCCAGCTATGGTCTAGTGGTTAAGATGGGTGTTGCCATGAAAAAAACCTAGGTCTGAATATCACCAGGTATACATCCCTAAAACAATGCATGCTTTGGCCAAGATTGATATCTCCCCACATTGAAATGTAATCACATTAATGTAGAGATGGGGATTTTAATATATTCATGGATAAAAGAGAACACATTTACTGTAATGAAAAAGAGAACTCACAGTAAAACTGCCAAATTTAGGATCAGAGTAACAAGGCAAGAAGTTAGACGATGAAAAGAAGGTTACTTGTAACTAAAAATTTGACTCTCCTAATTAAGACTCACTAGAATACTACCCTTGGATGCCATCAACATTTAAAATGGCTAGTATATTTTATAGCTTGTAAAGCAGAGAAAAATCCCAACAATGATAAACTTAAAGAAGAAAGTTTTCATGATTCATCAACCCATCTAGATATGTTCTATCTTGGAAGAAAAGGAGGACTCAATTGACTGTTTCTTCATCTACTGTAGTGTTTCCAAACAATTATGGAGGTTAGTATGGGAAGCCTTGGGCGGTAGTAGTACTTCCTTTGCTTAGGATTGGTATCTATGATCAATTTATTTCATGATGGTAAAAAATTACCTCTTTAATTTCAAAAGAAAATCTTTCATAAAAACTGTGTGGAACTGGTTCCTAGCTATGTTCTTTGGTAGGTCTAGATTAGCATACAAGATATCTTAAAAAATCAGAAATAATACCCCCCCCCCCCCAAAATTGTTCGTACAAATAAATGATGGACAATGAATCCATGCTTCCGAAATTATAAAAGACTAATGACTATAGAATATCTACATCACCAAGTAATGGTTTGGCTAGGAAATTCGAAGCTCTTAAGTTATACTTCCCAATTTTTTTCCATGTTGGCCTAGGTTCATCCACCAACAATGAAACAGATTTTAGGGGCCTTATCATAGGCCTGTAAATGGTGTTATCAAAGGGATTAAACTCCAAATATACATGTTGTTTTGGAGACTCCTCATTGTTAATAGACATTCACTAGGAAAGGAGATCCAAAGAAATAAAAAATTTAGATTTTAGTGAAAGAATCCACAATTTCCTCCTTTTAGTCAAAAGTTTTCCAGTTATCACATCGAGAGGGGGAGAAATAACAAGGCAGATGAACTTGAAAATTTGGAATCCTCATTGGAAAAAAGGCACTAATTATTGAAATAATACCTCACATTACCTTAACATGCAAATAGAATGGAATTAATACCTTCCAATAGACAATATTAAAGGCTATCGAAGCCAATAGCTCTACTTTCATGCAAAAAATTGAACTTTCAATCTATCTTTTCACAATAAATTCCCATATTCAACACAACACTATTGCAACATGAGGCCTAAGGAAATATAAAAGACTAAATTCTTACAAGAGAGAGCCTATAGGGTATTTCTATCGATGTATATTTCCATTTTTGAAGCAAGAATTCATGGAATGCAAATTTGATACGTAAAGAAAAAATAGGCCTTGCAAAGTCAAATGTCGATGCATTTGCAAGGGAACTAAGAAAGATAATACAACTTGGGTAGAAGAATTAAGGATCCATAGACATTGACAGTAATGAAAAATTATATTTCTTTGAGGGAAAAGTTGGTAGACTCTAGTATCTTGGAGAATTTCCATGGACAGTCTACCTTGGTCTAAATCCATTTTTAGAAAACCTGATAGAAAACACCATACTAAATATTGAGGATCTCATATTAACAGTGTACCGTACGTAATCAAAATAAAAACGAAGATAAAACTCTTGAAAAACTGTATTGTGAATAACAATGTTAATACACTACCAATCAATTATGTGTTGGATGGTTTATTTTGGCACTGATGGGAAATAAGGTACTTAAAAGATGTGAGTCTATGTTTCTTTTCTTGGTGCTTTCCCAACCTTTTGTTTTCTATTATTGTCCTAAATTATTAGAGTCTTTAAATTCCCCTTTGCTTTTCTTGGTGCCTTGTCTTCCTTTGTAATCAATTAGAGTTCTAAAAGCTCTAGAGCCTAAGAAATATGCTACTCTGTTTTTAGTTAGAGTCATATGTAATATCATGTTGTCTCTCAAGTTTGGATGATTAGATATTAGATTCCAATAGGGTAGTGTGCACCCTATGTGGACCTGCACTTCATGTATGTTCTTGTAAATTTTTTTCTTGACAACTTTTTTAAATATACTTCATGTTTAATCAAGGAAAGAGGGTGCATTATATATGTTGTTTTATATTACATCACCTGGTGGAAGCATTTGTTAGGATATTATCTCACAGAACAAACAATTTGAAGCAATAAGTGTAACTATTGTACATAAATAGTTTCCCTATAACATTCTGTAACTAGAGAATGTTGCAAAAATGCTCTATGTAGCACTGAGTTTCCAACACAATACACAAGGGGGAAGGCTAAACCTCAATGTCAATGTCTAGGGGTGAAGATTCTAGTTCAGTTTTTGTATGACTAGAAAATTTCACCATTGTTGTGTAGCCACAATGTTTAAGAATAAAAACTCCTAGTGTTGAAGTATCCTACAAATGGAAACCCAACTCCATGTTTCAAATTTTAGTTTACAGTATTGATCTTGAAAGATATATGCATAAATAATACAAGCAATACCTGATCCCAAAGAGGTACACCTTTAAAATGGAACATGAGATAAAAACTTAAATATATGCTTACATGTATTGTTGTAACTTCATCAGTAAATTCAAACATGCAACATGCAGTTGAATAATAACTAAGATGACCATCTACACTATACAAAATCTAATAATAAAAAAATAATTCAACCAAAAGTACATATTTAAATGATTCAAAAATTACGATTTTCCATGCGGCCTAACACAAACCAACCAACCTTGTAATGATGACCATTCTAAATCTCAAGCACATGTGATGCAACGACATCACCATCAAGCTAAGGTGACATAGATTCAGGGATGTGAAGTATACGAGGAAAATGATATTTCTAGGATAGAACAAGGAAGGTTAAGGTTCCAAGAAACCCACCAGGAACTGAGCTCTAATGTAAAGGCATCAGAATTCATGATAGAAGGATGAATTAGGTTCTGATTCTACATTTGTAATCTATGAGGGCACATATTTCAAGATGATAAAAAGGAATTTGGAGATCAATGAAAAACTATCGCTAGAACGCATGAAACAAGGTAGACTATCCATGGAAATTCTCCAAGATAATTGGACCCTGCCAACTTTTCCCTCAAAGAAATATAATTTGTCATTACTGCCAATGTGTATGTATCCTTAATTGTTCTAACCAAGTTGTATTATATTTTCTTAGTTCCCTTGCAAATTCATTGACATTTGGAAACACTAAAAATGCAAAATAGAGGAAAGGTGTACTTTTATAGGGTTTAAGATTCAGCCAACATGTTTAACATTAACCTTAACCTACAAATTTAGTGTTTTTTATGCAAATCACCATTCCTTATCATTGACTTGTTTTCTTGAAGATAAATCCTATTATTGATTTAAAATATTGGTTTTCAATATGACTTCTAATGTGGATGCTTGGGAAGAATTAAACTCTCATATCATCTTAAATTTTTTGACAAGAAAAGAGATTAGATGGACTTGCACAAACCTTCCTATCTCCTAGCCCATGTCAATAGTCATATCCTTCAGATGATCCAAAATATTACTTAGATCTTATAAAAATTCATCTTGATTTACTTTATCTATCTGTTAAAAGATAGAAAAAAGATTGTTAATCCATCCATTTAAATTAAGAATTAATATAAAATATGCATTAAGTTCAAACATTTTCTACAAGACTAAATATTAGGAGATAAAATGTATGAATTAAGGATGCATCAACAATATATGAAATAAGAATCATGAAGGCCCTATATTGGTGGAGAAAGGAGATATATAGCAACATAGATTCAAGTAGATTAAGAATTGGATAATAGACTCCCTATCTTGGCACTGAGGCTTGAAGACATGAAAAAGTGAGTTAATGGACTTCTACCATTCATCTGATTTTGAGTCTATGAGATGAGCCTACCTCAGGTCACTAGAATAACACATTTTACATTCTATAGCCATTTCAAACCTTACATGAAACATAAAGAAAATAGCCACCTAATAAGTGCAAATTTTTGTTTAAACCCCAAGTCTGAGAAGCTCAACATCAAGAAACCTTAGAATGTCCATAAAGAAAACTATTCTAGTTAGTTTGGAACATCCTAATGGTATTCGTAGTGATGAAAGGATGATATGAGGTTATGGTCAATCACAATAAAGTTTCTCCCTGCTAATGGGTATTGTTGTTCGACACTCTCATTATGTCCTATAGTGGGTCTTGTTATACTCACTGATAAAAAAAATTTCCTTTTATGGAACTAACAAAATTGTAGAAATCACACCTAAATATTGACCTTAGTAGCCTCTTCACCTAAAGGGTAGACACACCTAAGAACAATTAATTTAAATGCAAAGGAAACAAATAACAACACTTACCTCAACACATGCCTTAGTATTCCTAGCACCAGAAGGATGGATCTGGGTGTGCTATTTCCTCTAAGAAATTTTGACAAACCCTAAATCTATCCTTTATTATTGGCCATTTCTTACTCTTTGAATTGAATTATCTGATTGATAATAGTGTAGAGTCAAAAATATCCATGAAATTTAAAAAATGCAGTAAAAAGTTTAAACATTGCTTCCAATACTCAGACTCAATTAAAGACCAGTGTCTGCAAGCTCAAAATAAAACTGCAAGGCATATAAATGAAGATGTAAATAAAATAACTCAACATCCATGTCCATCACCTTGAATGGTTGCAGGTTGTTTCATTGGCTAGGTCCTCATAGGTCTCCATGGTTTGAAAAATATCTCCTCCCCCAAACTCCCCAAAATATTTTCACCTAAATAATACCAAAAAGAAAAGAGTCAAGATAAAATGTTTTAAAAGTTGGATTTCGTAACTAAAACATCCTAGATAAATATAGGTTTACACCAAAAAAGACTAAATTAAGGAGCATAGGTGCATTATATTTTCCCTGCAACATGGCACTGAAATGAAGAGTAAGATTGGATTCTTGCATTTAAAAGGAGGACAATACATATATATATATCCGACATTTCAAAATAGGTCATTTTTCTTGTTGAGGTTACTTAAGGGTGAAAGTACAAATGATTGGGTCAATGGCATGTTAAATTAGGATAATTTATTTAGCTCAATCTTTGTCAAGATAGGTGACAAAAGGGTCGGTTATGCAAACAACAATGTTCATTAGGGAAAATGGGTAACAGGTTCTGCAGAAGAACAAAATGAAGACCATCAAGGATTTGGTATAGACCAAACCAACATAGACATCCCTCCTAAATGTCGGAAAACAATGAATTAATGAACATAACAAAAATACTCTATTCTAGTTGGATTAGGGTCCTTTTGGGACTGTCTAAGACTACTTCCAGAGCCCAATTAAATTTTCCACTAGACATGATACCCATGGATCTAAAGGCACTATTCACTCTATCAACATGGAATAGACCATATAAAAATTTAGATCGTGATGAAATGATATGTGCATATTTTCCTAGGCCTACCCTGACAAATGATATTGTTGACAAAAGATCATAGTAGGTTCCAAACACCCAACAATTAGTTATGTTGTGCGAAATTCTACAAACAATGAACCAAATTCCTTGTTTGAACTTTGAAGTACTTATCATTATTTCTAGATGTGGCAGCCTTTTGTAAGGAATTTGTTTTAAAGAAAACTAGCTTTATTGCATCATTAAGTGGAGAAACTGTATCATCCATATTTTTGTTGGCTCTGCCTTGCAAGTAGGGATTCCAGACTTGAAATGTTTGAGTGCAATATGACATTATGCAAAGGAACTCCATAAGGAGTCAGTCACAGGAATTACTAGAATTGGAAAATCTTAGTTGATGGAAGACAAAGGAGGTTGGTTTGACTGGCTAGTTTGGGGCTTGGGTAGGTTTGGTACCAAACTGGTCCCCCAGTCCAACTTGATGCAATGGCCTATCAACTTAGCCAGTTTGACTTGATTCTGAATCAGAGAACTCTGAGTTTAAAACTATGATTCACACAGAGAATTGAGGTTCACTCTATAGTGTAGTATAGATGATATTTATTGTGTCCATGTGTGTTTATACTTATAAACCAACATGAGAAAAAAAGATATGATTTTAAATAAAAAGGGAATAAGGTTGACTATTAGTTACCATAACATAAAAAGTATAGTTTATTATAAATAATAAGATAAACTAGGAGAGACCCATTGTAACCTTGGATTATTTGGTTTCTTTTTTATTCTTGGGTGAAGATGGACCTATATGGGGTATAGTTTCTTGATGAAGTATAGGGCATTTTTCTTACTAGTGACCTTGTCTCTTCTCATAAAGAGGCCTCTCTATAGCCAAATTCTAAAGAGAAGATAGAGAAATATGTTAGATCTTCACTAACTAAATTGTTAATGTTTCAAGACCTTTTTTTCTAAATAAGAATGATCTTGAAGTGGTTTTGTTTATTAAGGAGGGTTTGTGATTTAAGATAGAAACAAAAGTTTTTACAAAGCCGTGCAAAAACTCACGGAGAAATTTGCATGGATTGATATGCAATTTTGAGAAAAACATTGTAGGTTGATAAGAGTTTCAATACAACAATGTCTAGATGTGGACTTGTGGAATGTCCTACAAGAAAAAAAATTGGATGAGAAAGTTGAAGTCTTCCAAGCTTCAGTTGTGGGCCTATGAAAATTTTGTAGAAAAAATTTGCATCTTATAAAAGGTTTCAATGCTCAAATTTTGTGGGAACTACAAAGTCTAGTCATGCTTTTGTAAGTTGTAGAAGCAAAAGTTGAGGGAAGGAACAAATTGTGATAAATTATTTGTGAAAATTCAGGATGTTAAAGTTTCAGTCCTTGTAGGAGCTAGGTTGTAGACCAACAAACATCTTGCAAGTAGGTGTTGTGTCTTGAAAAAGATTTGTGAATCCAAAAGTTGTGATTTCATTGCAGGTGAATAGAAGACATTTTAATTTTCAAGCCAGTTATGTTGTGGACATATGTAAACACAGCAAACATCATGGGGTAGTTACAGGACCTATGAAAAATCCTAGCCTCAATGGCCACAGAGCTATCTAAAAGTTGCAACCCTGAGGTCAACAGAGTGGTATAAAGACCATATTTCCCAAATGTTGTGAGGAGATTGTGTGGAATGCATTGTCATACTTTGTATTTAACCATTTATGGTTTTTTGGATCATAAACACATGGGATAATATTCCAAAAGGAAACTGAGTTTTGAGACACCATTTGTATTTTTTTGGATCATAAACACAGGGAATAATAATCCATAAAACAACTGATTTTTGAGACACTTTGTAAAAGTTAAAACCTCTCGAGTCTTAAGTCACAAGCTAAAATAACTTGTATAGCTAAGTTGTGTGTCCAAAGACTAGGTACTTACAAAATAGCTGGGGGTATTTTGTATCAAAGTTGCATTTGAAGCTACATGACATAATCATATGATAAATTTTAATCAAGTTCTGCTAAATTCAATTGTGTACATTTGAGATTTTTTTATTTCCAATGCAAAATCTGTAATATGAGGTATGTCTTCATCTTTTCAACATATATTGTTGGAAAAAGTAACTATGTTTAGTCTTCAATAATGTACTTGAGTCATTTGTAATGTACTTGTCAAAAGAATAAAGAAAATAAAATTTATTGTTATTGTGACTTATTAAAGAATAATGAGTTTAAAAAGTTATAATTGCTTCCAAATGTAAAATTATATATTCTATGCAAAGAAAGCGGTAGCATGAATGTATTGTTTTATATAGGACTTTTAGGAGCAAAACAAACCACATTGTAGTTATACTCCATTAAATCACTGTCCTCGCTGATAACAACTACTATTCCACCTTTCTCTGGCTCCAACCTAGACAAGTAGACTAGTTAAGCATCTGCTTTATAAGGTGCAACAAAAAGATAAACTCCTTTTGTCTTAGGATATGAATCAAGAAAGAGTTAAAAATGTCAATCAGCACAAAGCTTCAAATTGGCAACATAGATGGCATAAAAACTTGTGACCCTTTCTGGCAATATCAAAGCACTACTTGAATCAATTATGACAATATCATCATACTATTTTTTCTGCCACATTATGCACATACATAAAGATCACCCAAAGTTACCGGTGTTATGGAATGTAGGTGAACATGAGGTGGTTATTTATGTGGACATTATTCTCAATGCTTCTCAGTATAACAATGGTATTATTGTAAATATGATGGATGACGTCGCATCCTTTAGCCTGGAACAACTGTCATTGAGTTCCTATAACGTGCAGGAGCCAATTCCACATTAAGTTTCAACTTAACATAGGACTAAGTATTTAGACCTTTCAAACAATAGTCTAAATGGTAATATACCTAGGCCTGTGGAGACTAAGCTAATAAGTAAGTTAAACGTGACATAATTGTCTGCTTGACTTTAGGACATAACACTAAATATCAACAGAGAATGTTTGATAGGAGAAGGTTGCATTACTTACTACATTTTTATCATAGGTTTCGATACTTCACTCTTAAACAAATAAATGGAGAGTATTAGCATCCGCATCTATGAATATTAGATCCTCTAAAAAATGAAACATATCTTAATGTAATGACTATTAGTTTCATCACATCATACAGACTTTGAAGCAACAATTTATGAAGCCTGCAAATTGGGAAATTGTCTACAACTTTGCTTGATAAGAAATCACTAGATGTTTGAATGGTATGTAGTAGGTATTGTGGTGTTAACATGTTCTAACATCAACTATCTTATGCAAGTATTTGAAGTAGTTTCATTAAGCATCATTAATATTAATTTTCATGGATATGTGGATCATAAATTCATTATTGGACAGAGTCCATAATGTATGTTACATGACATTGCATCTTTACTTATACTCACAATTTTGATAACAAATTAAGAATCAAGGTGAAATAAACATTTTATTCACCTTATATTAGACACAACGAGTGAGTAGTCTCCGAGAATTAGATTTAGATCTAACTGTGCAATCTTGTAGTCACCATTTGGTCTTATTTGTTGGTTATGTCAGTCAGAACACCAATACTGGTATTAGCATGACATGTTAAGAATATTTTCCCACCAAGGTTAATACATTATTGCTAATATTTATGAGGAATTCAAGCATTATTAAGTAATTATCTATCTCATTCACAGGGTCCCTTTCTTAGGAACAAATATTAGTATAACCAGGTTTGGACTTCACAAGAGTATAAGGTCTTTATAAGTGACTCTGTAGTGATTGCAATGTTAATAGATTTCAAAGTTATGCAGCATACGTGTCACAAAACCAAATTTCTTCCTTGGGCTCTAGTGCTTATCTTTTGCACTAAGTGCTACACTAGTTCAACAAGAAGGGGTCACCCTCCATGTGGAAAAAAATTTCATCAACTACAAAATAGAGATAACTTATATCCAAGGAGGATAAAGTAAGGAACAAAATGAATTCCACCATATATAGACTTATCAATCAATTTTAACCATGTTGGAACCCTATGACAGTGAGGACAATATTAAGTAGTCTGTTTATACAACTATAGCATGTTTACACCACATCTCATCACCAAAATGACACTCGAGACTGTTAACTAGTACAAAAAGAATTCACTTAAGCTCTGTCACTACTCAAGGGAAAACATAGGAAAGTGTGAAACCATCCATGTTGAACTGCTACGCAACTTCTACAGGAACTGTATGTTACCGTTGTTGGAAGTTCTGGATATAGTATAAGGAAGAGAGCAACATTTGTTCATCAGCCATTTTCATAGGAGCGGGTGAATTGTATACTTTGAGACTATATGCACAGGTGATATAATAGTATCCCATGTGAAATTCTTGTCCCAATAGTTATCCATCAAAACATTATATATAGTCCATTGAGACAATGTGATACAGGTATATGACTTCAGAATTTTATGGCTAAAATAATCACTTTCTATCTTACCGTCTATATGCAAGGAAATCCAAATTATAAGCAAAGAAGTCAATTTATCAAGAGCCCATTGTAAGTAGGTAGGTTTCCTATTTGCATAATATTTTAAACAAAACACTTATTACTATAGTTACTAGATCTAAATTTGTATGAGAATAAGGTCCCTAGTTCTCCTTCCATCCTTTGGTAGTCTACAAATAATGCAGTTTCCACCCCCTCATCAAACAATTGTGCATCCACATAAGAGTAGCATCTCAAATTAGGCCATAATTGGAAGGAGATGCATCATTAAATTGAAAAGTCCCACTTAGGGGAGGATAAAAACAATGTATTAAAGGATTATCATCACCATCATCATCAAACAATTATGCATCCACAAGAAGAGTATCATCTTGGATTATATAAGATTGTACATTGTTTAATCACAAAATATTGGAAGAAACATTTAGAAAAGAGAAGGGAAAAGATGAGGAAGTAGTCGTATTAGTCCCCATAGATTATCCAACAACTACAGAGGATGAACATGGAGTACATATGGGTGGACCAAAATTAGATGGAGATGTGGAAAGGTGAACTATAACTAGCTAAGATTCATCAACAAGTGACCCAACAAGACAAGAGGCATTTTTCATGGATACATGTTAAGAATCATCAATAGAAAGGAGTGACATAAGAGATATTGGAAAAAACATAAAGAAAAGGCTCATCAAACATAGTATCACAACACTCCATCACCCTAGTGAGAGGTGGATCCATAAAAATGATACCCCTAAGAAGTCTCATTGTATCCAACCAAAGTCCTATAAGAAGGTGTAATGGATAAGTTACTTAGTACACCTTTTATGAGGCGAGTGGACACAAACAACTAATCTAGAGATCTTGAAATGTGAGATCATAGGCTTCTACGCCTGAAACTCCTCATAGAGAGTCATAATAATAGTTTCATGAGTAGGTGTGTGATTATAATTTCCCTTTAGTATTTTCTTATGCTTAGCCACACCATTCTTTTACCAAGAATTTCCCTAAGAGTGAAGAAATTGTCAAAAAGCATTACTAATGCACTCGCCTCCCCCATTAGTCGACATAAATTGATCTTCTATTCGCATTGAGCTTCAACAAGAGATTTTAATTCCCATAATTTTTCAAACACCTCATCCTTGGATTTAATTTTGTGGACCCATACAATAATAAACAGTAAAAGTGAAGTAGTACTTAGCTACCCCAAGAGAAGTAGTGGTTGTGGGACTAGAAATATCATTATGAACTTGACCCAATTGCATAGAGAAAGTATCCTAGCTAGTGAATCATTAATACCAACCAACCAATAGTTAATTTATCATTCACTAGCCAGTACCCTATAATCACTACACAAATTTCCAAGCAACCCCAAGTAGCCTCCACCAAATCCTTATCCAACCAAATGGAGCAAATAAAATCATCAGTGAAAATGTTATTAAACATTTGAGACCTATTCAAAGAGAATACTTTTAATTCTTCTTCGCATCTTGGCCAACTCCAATAAGTACCCTAGGAAATCAATAACTGAAACATATAAATAAGGGGAAAAAGGCACCTTTGACTAATTGAGCAATGTAAAGAATATGATTCTAAATTCTTGAAGGAATGTTCATCCCTATTACAATAAAAGCACATTGTCCTCTAATTCCTTAAGGATTTTTTACTTCCCCTTCCAAAATCATACTTGCATGGAGATGTAGAAGCCTTAGACTGGGCTTGATCCCTAGGAGGTAGTTTGTGATACTAGATAAGGTTAGAAGACACATCTCCTAATTAGGTAAAATAGGTGCCTTGAAAAAATGAGGAATGTTGTAACAAACGATAGTAAAGTTTCTAATTGCAAGGGAAAGATTCTTAAGAAAAATATTAATATATTAAAAATAAAAATCCATTTTACCTCATCCACAAGCTATAAGAATGTCAATATTTAGGTTCAGATACCAAGCAATAAACTCCTCAACGATAGATAAATTCGCAATTTTGTGAATGGAGAGCTCAATTTTGAGTCAAATGATGTAGTGTTCATTGTGCCAAAAAGTTGTAGAAAACATATATACTTCACACTTTATCGTATCCATTGTTCAATGTACAAGGTCTAGCTCCACATAAATAATGATCAACCCCAGGGCGTCATCCTTATTTAGACATACAAGGTCATAGTTGTCATCACTTTTAGAAAGAAGTGGTTTCTCCAAATATATCCATAAATCCTTTCTACCAAGAACGATTGTCATTGAATTAGTCTAAATATGATAGTTGGGCCTGTTGCCAAATTGAGAATGGGAAAAATCCATATTCCCTCGATAGATTCACAAAATACTAGTGTTGTATGAAAAACTAAAAAACTTTGGATGAAAAGAGAGAAAATATGAGTGTGTCATCCTAGAAAAGGGCACAGATCTAGGAAAACTCCCCTTGAATCCGCTGGAAATACCAAAAGATGCCAATGAAGGAGGGCACTAGGAAAGAGAGGATAAAAACCCTCCAACTCCATTTTTTGTCGCAAAAAAAGAGTATTGAAACCCTAGTTTCAGATTTGAAACAATCTTTGCATAGTGCTGGATAGAGAAGGAAAATTCCACACTAGCTATGATACAATGTTGAGATCATAAAATAGATAGATAATACATGATGAACACTTCATCAAACCCTAATACGCAATAGAAAAACACAACAGATTTAGAGCAAGATTACAAGAGAATATCACTATAACCAAACACAAGAACTCCAAGAGAGCATTGTATAGAAGGATTCCCTTAGGCCTTCATAAATAATAAACTTGAGTGAATGAGTGTGCTTTGTTTATCCACCTCCTTTATGGTGTGGATGCTAGCCCCAAGAAGTTGACTAGGTCAACCTTACCAAAAAATAGACAAATACAATAAAATGGATTAATTACCGATATGTAGGTTTAATAAGCCATCAATACATCAAATAGAAGGTTGACATGTGACCTTCAATGAGGATTAACCATAATATCGACATTATGTAGGGATTAAATAGGCATAAATGATCCCCCATAGAGAGCGGGGCTTATGCCAACTCTTAGCACCATTTAACCAATACCGGATAAGTTTTAGCATATAAATAAGTCTCCAAACATTACAAATTGTGAATATTCAACCAGAGAATTTTAACATTACAATTGTTTCACACATTAGTTTAATATTCAACCAGATAAGTTTAACATTAAATAGATTTAGAAAGTATAGAGAAATGGATTAAAAAACCAATAGAAAGGGTGGCATTGGGCAAGGAGATAAATTGTATGGAAAGCTTTAATGGTAGCTTACCGCCTCATTGAAGACCACTGGCCTAAGATGATAGGTAAATGGGGGAAGCTCCATTGATAAGGTGTATATTTATGCAAATAGACTATGACAAAATCTCATTCACCATCTTCATTCAATAAATTTTCACTATCTTAGAAATGTTTATGACAGGGAACAACATGAACTATGGGATACCATGTGGAAAAATGCAGAACAATCAAGTCTGGTAGGTGATTATGAAGTGGATTGGAATTCCAAAAAAGGAAAGTTAGTCGAGACCATGATTAGATGGAGGCATTAACAAGATTCCCTAGGTTGAACCCCATATAAAACTAGAAGAAAGTCTCTTTGGATTACAAAACAACTATCCACAAAAGGAAGAAATGTAGTCAGTTGTGGACAATAATACATCATGTGGACAACCAAAATTTGATCATATTTATTATGGGACATTTTTCTCATCAAACTTCATCACTAATGCATGGTGTATGCTTTCATATAGAGGAATATATTTGTCCCTTAGGCACTTTTTCAATCCTCATAGAGGTCACCACTCTTCGCACATCACTTAGGTCAAACTTTGTTGACGCCTTCCTAGGTTACAAAGCACCAAGTTGTCTTATTGATAAGTGCGAGAGGAGGCTGAATTAGGCCTGTAACGACTAACTAACAATAGGAAATAATTGTAGCGTGGAGGATGGTATATTAAAATAATAGGAGTTAGGGAATATTGAGAAAATAATCAAGTGTACATGAAGTTTGAATGTGGAGATAAAGGTGTCACATAGAATACTTAACCTAAAAAGTAATTGAAAGAAATCCTCCACATTGTTCTTGTTAGTTTCTCTTATCTTGAGTTGATGAGGAAATAGTTCAACAGAGAGTGGCCCAAAAATATGAACCAAAAGGAATGTTTTTATACATAGGCACACTACAAGGAAAAATAAATGAATGATAATGAAGTAGGAGAAGCCATTGATCATGAGATTTATTTTTCCTATTGCAATCCTTGTAGTGAGAGTAAGTTTGAGCTAAGTAACACCCATTTGAACTTGTATTTTGTTTCTTCTTGTGGGTTGCATCCTGAAATATAAATCAAAATAGATAAAGCTTTAGATTCACATGATGGGAAATGTTGATGTGTTGTTATCACTCAAGGCATTTCCACTAGCACTAGAGTACCATCACATAAAGACTAGATATGCAGAACCAATTGCATATTTTTTGAAGATAGAGAAGGAAGTTAGCCAATGTGGCATTTGTAAGATAAGTCCTTCAATATCCAACGAACCCAAAAGGGTTGTCATTGAAAATATAAATTTTTGTTAGGGAAAAACAGAGAGAAACAACATTCAGACTGTTATATATATTGGTGGTATAAAAGGGTTGTTCTGGTTCTATCATTATAACTAGAACACAAGATTTTGGTATAAAAGGTTCAGTAATCCTCATAAAGGAGTTGCAGTCTTGGCAGCTAGTATCCAAAGAGATGCATTGGAATTTGAAGAGCCTAGAAATGGTTGGCATCTGATTAAGTCAATTAGGAACATATTGTTAGATGGATAGAAATTTTTTTTAATCCCTTCCATTGTAGGAAATATCCAAAAAAGGATTTCAGAAATGGGGTCATATGTGTTGAATATTCAAGCGATTGGTTCTTATAGAGAAAATTTGGTCATCTCCAAAGGCTCTAGCAAAAGACAATGAATATTTTATACTAATCTATAATATCACTTCTAATGAGAGTTTTTTCAAAAAAAGTCTAGATTCCAAGGGGGCTATTTAGAAAAATTGGAAATAGTCCCAAATGATATCCTTCTTTAAGTACATGACAAAATATTTTATAATAAGATTCATCCTTTGTTTTTCACTTACACAGAGGCTGAATAGAGGATGGTTTTTCTAGTGCAAGGAAATCAAGTGAATTCAAATATGGTAAGGAAACTGGAAGCCTACTCTTTCTTTAAATTCATGGTGTTGGGGTTATTGATTCTAAATAATAGCATAGTAGACAAATATGGACTTCATTATTCAAGGCTTTTATATGGTTGGCATGAGATAAAAGGAAAACATAGTCAAACATTTTTATGGAAATGAAAGATACAAAGGGCTCAAAATGATTCTAGAAGCCATGGGGCCTATCTAGAAAGTTTGTAAATAGTCCTACAAGAAATCCTTCTTTGAGTATAGGATTAAAGGACATTATGAAAATACCATTCCTTTATTTTACATTTGAAGATGGTTAATAGAAGATTGTTTCACTTGGACAAGGAAATCAAGTGAATTTAAAGATTTCAAGGAAACCCTTTTATTAAAGCCATGGTGATTGGGTGACTAATTCTCAAGAATACCCTAGCACATAAAAACATGTAGATTTCAACACATAAGAATTTTATATGGTTGTTACATGACCTAAAACACATCTTTCATGAAATTTCAAGATAGGTCAGACCTTCTGGAACTAGATTTATGCATATTGTCACATTCTATTTGTTCCTCCTCTTCATTGTAATTTGGTCATTTAATGGAGTCAACTATTGAGGAAGCTTTACAATATTTGTTGGACGATGAGTAGGTAAAGAAGACTCTTCACTCTAGTTATATTTTTCCTTTAGGAAATATTGTTAACAAGAAATGCAACCCTCTCCCAAGACAAATTTTTCACACCAGTCATGGTCTTCTATAAAGTTCAAGCAACATACACGTACTACTTACTGTTGAAAAAACCAAGACATGCAAGAGAGATTTTTGATGTGGATATTGATTAATATATAAATTTTGGCTTTTTTAATGTGGCCTATCAAGAAAATCCATGCCCTAGTGAGGTAGAAGGTGTTCTATAGTTATAAGAATCTCACAATCACCTTTTTGGGTGTGGTATCAGATGGGTTGCTATATTCTAGTAATGACGCTGATGTGCGTGCTACGAAATTTCTAATGACATTAGAATTGAAAAAAGCTTTGGGTCAATTGCAAATTTTTAGGGATTACAAACCAGTCGGTTGTTGGATGGATGGATCTTATCAAGCCTCAAACCCAAAATTGCAAGGTGTTTCTCACATATGCTATATCTAAATGCTACTTTTCACTCATTTGCATGCTATCATGTGTGCAAGGAACACAACCAAGCACGTAGTAAGCCTCACAACCCTTTGCAGATTGATAGGTTGATTGAATGACTTAAAGAAAGTTCTTCTCCCCAAGAGAGATTTACTACTAACTTTACTCTTTAAGAGCTTGGAACAATGCATTTATTGTTAGAAATCAAGATGCTTTGAATGGATGTGTGATTTTAGCGTCCTGGTCTTTTCACAGTAAAGTAGAAGTTGAACATCATATAATGCTATTGCACTCTTTAAAACATAGATGATAATATACAAGATATCATATCTTATTATCATAAATTCCCCAAGTTAATGTTGGAAAATTTATCCTAGCTCCATAGCAGCAATGCCCCCATTCATGGGTGACATTTCGAGAAGTATCTTATTAATTCAAGGAATGGGAAATCATATTATCTTTATAGTGCATAAATAAATAACGGTTATAAAAGAACTATGACTGCAAAAGAAATACATGGCATGTACCTATTCGATTAATTTGGCCACCATAACCTTTACGTTTAACCACTTCCTCAAATGAAAGAGTTGCATCTTTGGGCACAACATAACAAAGTTTCAAAGCACCCTTGTGTAGATAGTTCAGACTATGTAGATCATGGTCCTCCACATTCCAAGAAAACAAACCGAACAACATGGAAATGTAAACCATTAGTAAGTAACTCTAGCCACCTCGTTGGGCATATAACGGAGCAATGACCCTCTGATCATGAGGCAATCCACATATTCTAAGAAGTGTTTGAGAGGTCCAAACATGAATTCAGAGAGCCCTCTATTTTCCTGTGTTTCCTTTGATATTGTACTTTTCTCTCCTGTGGCATAGGTGATGGTAGTAGAAATTTCTCATTGTGTTGCAAAGGGTAATTCCATGTATATCATTCGCATACTCTACATGCAGTTGAACAAATGAACCAAGTCTCGGAGAGCTTAGAGCCTGATAAAAATCCGACCAATTTAGGCACCTAAATGTGGAAATCCTATTATTGTTTTGCGTTCCAGTTTGTCTGGCAAGTTTTAGTAAAATAAAATTCAATGTTGTCCAAAAAGTTTTTCTATTTTTATTTTTCAAGTTTGTCCGCCTAGATTTTGAAATTGATTGTGTGTTTTTTATATTTTGTTTTTATTGGTTGAAGTGGAAAATTATTTTTTTATTTTAACCTTTTTAAGTAGCATAGCATAAAATTATCAAGATGTAATATATACATAGAGTTATTAATGTTAATATATACATAGAGCTAAGATTTGGGTAAATAAAAGGGGAAAAGGTGGATTTAAACACAAAAAAGTTTCTAATTAGAACATAGACATGGATATACAATGAATGAGCTTAAAGTAATTGAATTCTAATTGTGTATGAAATTAGAAGAGTTCACTATAAAGGTGTTATGGTGTTAGGTGTCAACATAATAGTCATAAATTTAAATGAAAAATATGATTAATATTTCAATTACATCATGAAGAAATATGTCAATATGGAGAGGAATTGATGTTAAATTGTATTTATGTCAGTGGGAAAAAAAGATTGTGTTCAAAATAGGTACATTACACAACACTTCTCTCTGGAGGTATTCTTCATAATGTGTTTGACCAAGTTGTAAATCCACTCCCATTTTGAATAATTTTTCTTCCTTTGAATTTAATTCCTTGTGAATGTAATAAAGGATATAACCTTGAAGGTTCTAATAGGATCCATAGTTCCAATCATCCACTGATCCAACAAAGAAGTGTTTAAGGAAGTATAACCTTTTAGTAAATCTATAACGGCCTTCAAATCCCCTATCATTTGTAATTTTAGATTGTTGAAGTGGCAATTAAAATGAATAACATAAACGATTGATTTGTATTATTGTAGTACTTATTAGGTAGTCATATTTTTGTTCCTGGACTAAATTAGTCATTCAAATTAGTCATTTTTACTTCTATTGCTTATTAGCTAGTAGTATATTTTAATCTGAGACTAAATTATTCATTTATATTAGTAATTTTTAGTTGAGTCACTTAAAATTTCTCATTTTTTGTATTATTTCACTTGGAAAAGTTGAGGTGACTAACGTTTTTAGTTATCTAGTCACTAATTTCTCATTTTCTACTAGTGATCTTAGGAAGACATCTATGCATTCTTTGAGAATAATGAATGGAGAAGCCAAGAAGAAGGTTCAAAATAGGATTCATCTTTAGATTCTAAAAGTTTTGAAGCCATTAAGAAGAATGAGCTACTGAAAATTTCTACTAGGCCAACAATGTTTCCCTACTATGATATGGTGAGTTAGATAATTTCCCATGCTCATGTATAGACTTATTTAGTAGAAAACCATTCAAATAATATCATAAATTTCTAGAAAAAATAAGTCTTATAGCCAATATATAAGATCAATCCCCTTGAAGTCTTTCTAAATAGGGATTCTGATTAATTTTGAGAAGAATGCGTTAAAGAGAAAGAAAATTGATTTAACTGAATGTATTAAGAAATGGGTAGATGATTTAGAATTAGAGGAATTTTGAGGTCTAAAATGGCCCTCCTAAGTAAATTATAAAATAATAGTGGAAATAACTAAATAATATTAGATTACATCATTAAATTTTAGAGGGAAAAGGAAAAAACTACTTTTTAAACACGTATTTTCAACTTATCTCGCTATGGGTTTACTCAAATTTTGAGCAAGAACACTCATTGGATGCAGAATTTGATTCCTCATCCAAGGAGTACCCATTTTGCATACTTTTGATGGACCCCGCTATACGAAAAATGAGAAATACATCAAAAATGTGATTACGATCACGTGTTTTCATGTATTTCTGATTTTTTGTATGGCAGGTTCCATCGAAATTATGAAACATGGGTGAGCTTTGGATGATGAATTAAATTTTGCATCCAACGAGTACTTCTACTTGAAATTTGAGCAAAACATTAAGGAGATAAGTTGAAAATACGAGTTGAAAAAATAGTTTTATTATTTTATTTTATTTTAATATTTTTACCTTTTTACTCCAAAAATGGTGAATCATCCCCCATGGTTGGCATCATCATATTGAATCCTATTGCTTATTATAAAGTTTATTTTGGTTGTACATTTTTCTTAAGAGCCACATTTTAGACCTCAAAATTCCTCTAATGAATATTTTAAGTCTAAATCAACTAAACTCTACCCAATTGCACATTTCAAGGTCCCTTATTTATTTGTGATTAAAATAATTTCTAGGATTTATGGAGAGCCTAATGCAGAATATTTTAAATTTGAATGGGTTCCTTTGGTCCATGGCATAATGAAAAATTATAAAAGGTTCAAATCGGCAAATTTTCGGTCACAATTTTTATTTAATTCCATTAAACTATCACAATCATCTTCACTGGGGTCTGGTCGAAGGTTTTTCATGTCAAAAATTTTAATGGACATAATGATAACATCATTGCATTTTCCATTAATGGAGTGGAATTACTCATTCAAAAATACTATTTGATACGATGGGAAAGTCGATATAGAAACCACTTCTATGACATTTATAACCATGTCATTTTTTATTTCTATGAGTTTCATTTTGGAAAATCCCAACCTGGAGTTAGAAAAGAGATTCAATCTGGGTTATAGTATGTTGGAGATTTGTTTGTAGAAGAACAATTTTTCTATTTTGGGATTTATGGATGATTTTGGTCCCCATGTTCTCCCAAGGTTTATTCTAGAAAGGCTTTCAGTTAGGGAAATAGCTAGCCAAATAGTTGTCCATGGAATTACTAAATATTATGCAAGAATTAAAAGAAGTTGTGGCCCACTTTAGCTATTAAAATTAATCAATTAACCATAAAAGATAGAGGATGCAATAGTAGAATCAATTGGATTAGAATTTTGGTTTCATTCTCTTCCATTTTACAAATACAATCCTCATGACATTGTTAAATCTCGCTTAAAATTTGTAATGTATTCAAACAATTATGACCATCAACACCCATGATTTGATTTTGTTTTTTAGAAATGTTGATTCTTTTGATCAATTTATTTCTAGAGTATGCTAGATGAGCATTGAAGGTAGACAAAAATTTCAAGATTTCAGACAAGACACCTATCACTATTATCTTCAACAAAGGAGCAATATTTCTAGTGTATCTTATGAAAAATTATAGATGACAGAGGGGATAAACATTTATTTCACAAATGGCATAAAGGAATCCAAACCATAAGTCTTACAAATTCAATAATCTATTTAGGAAAAATATGTCCAAGAAAAAGATTATTTAGAGTTTAACCAATCATATCACCATAGAGAGCAACAACAATCTAAAAATGAGCAAAATGAAACCGAACAACAACTAGCGCAACCAAAACAACTAGAGCCTACATAGCAAGCAAAGAAATAATATGAAACTTCCCTTCAAAAGGAAGAATTATAGATGGCATACATCATTTTGAAAAGTAAAGTAATAGTAGATGGTGACCAATCATATGACCAAATGGAAAAGTATGTTGATGAAAGTACTATTGATGAAACTCATACATAACAAGGAAAATAATATCATACAATTCCACAAGGAGAGTTAATCCAAGAAATTGTACAAAGCCCATTCTCTTCCATCCAAATTACTAAGGTAATCTCTCCTAGAGTATTGATGACTCCTTTGACATCACAAATTCTAGCCTTCTCATCTCTATTCAAAAATGTAAATGAAACAAACCTAGTGCAAAAAATAATAGTGCCTTTAGGAGACCGTTTTTATAATTCTCAACCAAAATTTGTTGTCAAGAGATTAAGAATTAGAAAACATGACTCATCCATGTACAAGACTCCATGAACAATTATTTGGAAAGCCATATGTGATACAAAAGAAAGAGAAATTTAGATAGCATTAGCCCTTGGCACTTTTTTTTTAGCCAATCAAGGTTTAGTACATAAATTATCTATAGAATTAGATAAAAGCCGAAGAAAAATCAAAGAACTACAAATTGAGTTGGAAAACAATAAGATTATGAATGAGAAAGAGTGGCAATCTCATGCCATTATATTAAGAGAAGACTTTGCTCTGGCTATGGCACAAATTAAGAAGAAACATTTAAAAGATAAACATGAGATAGAAGAGTAGCATAGGAAGGTAAAATTTGAAATTGAAAATAAATATGCTCAGTAGATAGAACACTTAAGGAAAGAACAAACTTGAGAAATTGAGATTTTAGAGGAAGAATTTGAGATGAATGTTCAAACAATTGCTACAACAATTGAATCAAACATTACTTCTATTTCAAATCAATGATATATTATTGTTTGTTCCTTTTTATGTGTAAGAAAAATCCTCGTACAAGATACAATGATTTTCTATCTTTAAAACTAAAATATCATCTCATTATAATTTTATTCTTTATACAACCCTTTTCGTTGGTGAAGGGGTGGGAAATCATTGAGATTGTAATGAAACTGTTATTTGAAACCAGAGTTGAAGCTTAATTTTTTAAAACCACTAAAGTGATTTTTGGAAAATATCTTTGTGCGATCGAGTATTATATGTGTTTATATATCTTTACATGCATAATTATTTTCTAATTACACATTTTTTGTTCTTTAAATAATTTTTTATTGAGTATTAAAATGTGTTGTATTTCTTTCTTTTGAAATGATTAAGGTAATTTTTTATTAATTATTTAAATATTTTAGATTTAATCTAGATATTTAATTAAATATTTTTTTCAATTTTGATATTCGAATGATAACTTAGAAACTCATTTTCATTCTTTAGATAAGTTTACCTTTATGCAAAAATAACTTATAAAATTGCATGAAAATAACATATATATATTATATATATATTATATATATATATATATATTATAATATATATTATATTAGTATATATATAGATATATATATATACACTAGTGAGAAGATTTCTTAACACTAGCACAAACCTATCAAGTGGTTGACTAAGCCCACATATCAGCCTTGAAAATTACTACCCCAAACAACTACATGAATTTTCAAGGAATGTACTTGGGTGATTTCTCCTTCCCCTTTTATTTGAATTACTAAATCCCATCTAAAGTTACACAACATTTTATATAAATTTGTTAATAATATCTTGTAAATAATCTGTTATGTCATATATTTTCCCTAGATTAGTTTTGTTTTAATCATTTCTTTAAGATAGAGTAGCATAGGCAACCGGGCATATATTCTGGTGAGTATCGGCACACCAAAAAAAATGGGCCTAATTGGGACCTTGATTGGATGATATATCCCTTATTATAGGAGGATTTTTTTCTACATGTCAACATGACTACAAGCCATCACCTTCATCATTTATAACCTTCATATGTGAACCATTTTTTTTTCCATAAATCCATTATCAACCCATCTACGTCAAATTAACCTTTTGAAAGAATTTTTATTAACTTATCCATAAACCTCCATGAATCATATAAACTCATGTTTAGGCTCCCCAAGTCCTTTGTAGCAAAGAAAAAAATTATGTCTCCTAAGTTTACTCCTATTGCTTCCATTATTTTTTGTATTTGAATATTTTTTTTCATTTGTACCAACTGATAATTGGGATTCGAACACCCCATAATGATCTAGCAATTTTGTTAGATTCTTGTTATAGTTTTCAAAGGTTCACAACAATTCTAACAATCATTCTTATTCATGAAATGTTTTCATATTTTTCACTCAAAAAATTAATTCCCAACTAAACTAATTGGAAGAACTTATGAAAATTAATCTTATACTGAAAATCCCTCAAGTTGGTAGGATGCACAACTTTGATACCACTGCAATGTCCCCTACTAAAATATTCTAACAAAACTCACAATTTTTTGAAATTTAGCTTTTAGACATTTCATCAAACACTTTGCATGTAAACAAATACGAAGCTTTTCTACACATTTTATCAAACACTTTTCATGATACCTTTACAAAAATTATACCACAAGAAAATAACAATAACAAAACCACAAATAAAAAATTTGTAGCAATAACTCAGCCAGTTAAATTTGATTTATTAATATGCAAGGAAACCCTCTTGGATAAAACAAAAAATTTGGTTCTTGGGAACCTAAGAGTGACCCTGGAAATTAACACAAATTTGTTAGGGAATAAGAAAATGGTAGCACTGAGATGTCTTGACAAGTTATTGTAAATCTAGTTGTTGAGACATTTTTGTAGAGTTGATTTGACCCTCCCTGAGATAATTCTATGGTTTGGCAATAAGATGGATCTTCAACAATAAGTACCCATGAAAGACCTAAGTGATATTTCTCCTAATCAACTAGGGTGGACTCTTTTCACCAATGAAAGCAACCCAAATTGAATCTCTTGTACACCCAATGTGAGAAACCAGAATGATCTCTCCAACTTACTTGGCTAGGGTTGAATCGTTCACAACTGAAACCATAATTCCCTTAGGTTTTCATCCAGGGGTTTGAATCCAACAACTTTCCAAAGAACAAAAAGATAATCAAGCATGCCTAAAGACTGGGCTATAATCTCTCTTTTATCATCAAAATACCATAGGTCTCTCTTTTATAACTTTCACCCAACTGAAATTTAAATAATTAAATTAATTGATCCCCTTTTTACCGACTATAGCCTAGGAGAATCAAATAAGCTATTGAGTCATTCTCCAAAAGTGATCATTCAAAAAGGGACAATGCACTTTTTCAGAGCCAAATGTTGGCTTTGATGGGGTATTGATTAAAAGGTATGAGGAGAAATAGGAGATCTTGCTCATTGTAGATGAACTACAAAGATAGATTAGAATACTAGATCTTAAAATATTAATGTTAACAAATAAGTTGGGCAATCTTTAGTTCTTTGATTTTGAGGAGGAAGCTGAGCAGCTTGACACCATATTGACAGATTCCCCCACATCTTGATATGATATTTTATTACAATCTTTTGTTTATATTTAGTCAACTTATATATAGGCTACTAACATAGATATAAGAGAACATAGTGACTTAAGAAGTAAACATAGGCACTCATTTATGAGTTTTGGTATTTAATAGGTTTTACAATGTGATTTCAAACTTTTAATTGGTCCAAAAAGACAATGTTGTGCTACTTGTTTGGTTTCCCATGCAACAGACAAGAAGGCACAAATTGACATCTATATGCTTTATTTTTTTTTATATAATTCTAATATAAGCTACCCAACTTACATGAAAAATATAAATTATTTGACAACCTTTTAAAAATATATATTATTTTTCTATTTTTCAAAGGGTAATAAAATCTTTCACAACTTACTTGTAAATTGACATTGCAACTAGCTATTACTCATTGGTATTTGTCAAAACAAACTAGCTAATGGTTGTTATTAAAGAAAAACTAACATGTCAAGTTATTATACCAACTATTTATGAATCTTAAACCATTAACTTTTGGCATAGTCTAACTTATAGACGAAATGACATTTTTAATGACATTTTTTCTACTTAATTTTAACCAAATTCCAGCAAATATTTTTAAAAACTTGAGTTTAAGTTGTTCAATTTGTATAATTCTAATGCCCTAGGGAGATTTTTAGGGTGCTGAATCCATTTATGGATTCAAAAATAAATTTTAAATAACAAAAATTCACATTCTTTCTAGAAATTATTTTGCCGAAATTCTAGTGAAAAAGACTATTTCATTTATAAGTTAGACTATGTCTAACTAGCCCCAAGGGTTAGCCCAATCGGTCAAGACAGGGCCTCGCCAGATGGGAGGTCACAGGATCAATTCCCGAAATCTTTTGGGGTCAGGTCTTGCAGTAGGCCGTGGGGCGTCAAGCCTAGATTTTTCCAGTGGACGTAGTGCCACCCATTGACCAAAGGTGTCTGTGAACCATGTGCAAAAAAAAAAAAAAAAAAAGATTAAACTACGTCTTAACTTATTATCTATTCAAGGAAGATGGATTCCAAACTAATGGAAAAAATTTCTTTCTAATAATATTTACATTAAATATTAAATAATGTAGGAAGTAATTCTTCCATGTCATGTGTAGTTGTTATTAGGAGTTACGAAGAGTCGGTCTAGAAGTTGTTTCCAATGTGTGAGTTGTAATGGTGATTTGGTTTCGGTCGAAGTCAGTAATTTGTGTCTTATATATTTGTACCTATGATGATCAATAAAAGTATCAAGTGCAATTTGTGTTTTGTGCACAAACTTCCTTTGATCTCTCTCTATTTTTTAATATGGTATCAGAGCCAGTACTGACTTGACTCCCTTAAGGGGGGCTAGGAGAATGTGAGAGTTAAGATAGCTAATTCCTTGTAAATATGTAGGATTATGGGTAGATAACAAAAATAAATCATTGTGCTTTGTTTTTATATGTGTGAAATATTAGGTTGTGTTTATTTTCTGTGTTGCTGCCCTTGGAGCCCATCTATCTACTCCAAATTATGGGTGGACCAATTATAGCCAATCAATTTGGCACTGCATGAGAAACAATGTGTGGATAACATCTGAGATCAGTGTGGGTAAAGGATCCGGAGCATTGGAGCACCATTTTCATAATTTTTTCTTCATATGAAACATATCTTGTATGTGAAGTTGTTGTCAAGGTATTCAATGGTGAGTTCCACAAGTGATTTCTAGTTGTTAAAAGTGTGTGGCTGAGGATAATGTGTACTTTAAGAATATTTTCGAGGATTGCAATCTTCTAAGCTTGGAATGGGTGATTACATAGTCAAGCTACAATCGTTCTATTTTCAGGTCAAATTGCAAAGGTTTGACCATATCAACACATGTTCGACATGGAATTTCAAATCTAGATGTGGTAAGGAAGGGCATGGAGAGATGATTTCCAGGGAGGGCATGGTTACCTTTGGTTTCATTCCTGAGTTCATCGTGTCCAAATTTTGTGTCAAGGACAAGCCACAAAGTGGAAGTGAAAAATCTAGCACCATCCTCAACGGTAGTTGATGGGAGAACAAGGTCTTTACTTTTTCAAAATGGTCGAATCTTCATCTCATCTGATGGAATTGCAAATCTCTAAATCTCCCTAGCGCTTTGTCTGACATTTTTTGACTGATTCCCCTATGTCCATCAACGAATTTTTATCAATTGACAACAATTTTCCATTATGGTTTTCTCTGGCTGGTCATCGACTTCTTCAGGCCCAAACGATTAGGATACAAGGAGATGCAGTGGTGACCCATCAAATTGAACCTGTTCAGATCATCAATTTCCCATACAATATGTAGGAAGATGGCTATCATTGTCAATTAGAGCATCAAATTATTGATTTCACATACATTGCACAACAACTTGATGTCATGGGTATGGAACAATTTATTTTTAATGGAGGGATCCGACAACATTGTTTAACAATGTGTAACTATGCATGTAAAGGGTAATCTTTGTGTCCTATTTGTTTTTAAAAGAGAGAAAAAGTGTGATATTGTTTTGGTGTTGTGTGTTTTTTATTGGTTATAAAAAGGATTGATGGTTCTTAAATTGGAGGCCCCAATGTGTTAAATGTCAATTCTTGTATGTTAGTAATTTTAGTTATAAAAAGGGTTGGTGGTTCTTAAACTGGAAGCCCCAGTGTCCGAAACATCAATTCTTGTGTAAGGTCAAGTTGTTTGATCGACTCTTGAGCACATTCAATATTGAAACCTCCATCCTATCAACTGACAGATAACCAAAAGCAAAATATCCAACAGATGTTGCTTGGTCCATAGGATGGTTCATTACTTGGAAACTCTTATCACGGAAGCCCTGATGAGTTGTGGTGTCAATATTGTTGATCTTGCAAAGTTCATCAATGATGGTCAGATGCAGTTACGTTTTAAATGGAGGTCAAGTGACAGCTCAAAGATGTGGTGGTGAAAGAGCGAAGTTTTCAAGATTCCAAAGGATGTGAGTATTGATGAAGACTAGTCAGACATATATCATATTATTGTTGTAATATGTTTTACATGTAAGAATTAAGGGAGGGTGTTGGAATTAATGCTTCCATGTCATGTGTAGTTGTCATTAGGAGTTATGAGGAGTCATTCTAGAAGTCATCGTTTCCAATGTGTGAGTTGTAATGGTGATCTAGTTGTGTCGAAGTCAGTAATTTATGTCTTGTATATTTGTACCTGTGATGATCAATAAAAGTATCAAGTGTAATTTGTGTTGTGTGCACAATCTTTCATTGATCTCTCTCTATTTTCTAACACACACACACACACACACATATATATTATTATGTGATTGCCCAGAGATACACATTGTACAACCCAATATTAAGAAGATGTGTAATTCCTTTTGTGCTAAACTTCGAGATAACATATGTCTCTTTTAAAATAAAAATAAACTATTCACTAAATAAATAAAACAATGTCGGCTATAATAAAAAACAAAGATAAATATACAAATTTGGGTAGTTTTAATTAAAATGAGTATAAAATATCTTTAATTTCAGTAATATTAGAGTGATAAGTGTGTTTAGCATTCTTCGAAAATTTTAATTTAATTATCAATAATAATATTGGATGGTAGAAATTTAACTTATAAAAAGACTAATATGATTTTTAGTAGTATTGGGTAATTGAGGGCTGAAATCTATTTGAAAGGTAGTTAATGCTCTTTTCTACTTTTCAATTTAATTAAAAGTATTATAAATACAATAAAATAACAAATATATAAAATATTTTGACTATAAAAGAGTTATATTTTTTTGGACATGTGGTATTAATAAATATATAGTTATTTAACACAAAGCCTATTTACAAACTAAAAATTCTCCATAATAAAGTGATGTGAATCTCCATTGATTAAGATCTTGTTATTGCTTAAATTTCTTTTTAATATATATTTTAATTCCACATATTAATTATTTTTATAATTAATAATAATCATTTTTCCTAAGAAAAATAGCTTAATTTCATTCATGTAAATGAAGAAATTGCACTTGGTATATACACATATATATTCCAAATAAAATCTATAACAAGCCAAGACAACAAATTAGATTGACCAAAAATACAAAGCAACTAGTATGATCATCAAGAAAATAACTCCTTAAAGAAAAAGAGTGAGATGTTTATAGATTGACAACAGTTAAGAAAGCTAAAAAAAATATCACCTACTATTAACTTTCCAGAAAATATTAAAATCAAAGCAGGGACTCGAAAAAGATCCATGATACAATAGTTCAAACTATCACAAATAAATACTACAACAGAGATGAAAAGGAATATAATTTACATAAAACCTGTAGCCATGTCCACCATCTGTAAATATGTGATTGAGTACCATTAAGAAAACATAGTGTGACTCATAGAAGAGTAATGGTCATGTTCCAACGTAGCCCAGTGATCTTTCTAGACTCTAGATGAAGACCTTTTTTTATAGGGTATCCACAATCTGGTTTCTTTTCCTGAAAATATGTGAACATTTGAAAGATGAGAATGATCCAATAATGAAAGTGACCTTCTCAATAATGACTAAAAGAGATATAATCATGCAAGAAAATATCCTATTGATCTAATTCACAACAAGCTTAGAGTCCCCAAAAATATGAATAATCTAACATTAGAAATTTGCAAGTCGAGAGTTGACCTGTTATTTGTTCCAAGACCAAGACCAATCTTTGATTTGAAGGCACGATTTTGGCAAAGATATAAAACAAAATCCCCACCACATAAATATTATTATTATTTTAGATATCATTTTGGGATTCAACTGCGTTAAGTAAGTCATTCAAACGTATGACCATTTCCATGAGAGGTAGTCGTAACTGACTAATTTCTCATGATTTGTGAATAGTTCACTTAGCACTCATTGCACCGGGTGATGCTCACAGGGGTGAAGAAGTGGGATTGAAACTAGTGAAATGTGGAGAACGAATCACATAGCATCAATCATCACTTCCGGGGCTTGCACCCGGTAACCAGGACTTCCCAGGAGGTCACCCATCCCAGAACTCCTCTGGCTCAATATCATGGAAGAAAATAAATTATAAGTTGTTAGATCTTAAGGTTTTTGTGATCCATAATGTAGAAGACAAGTCTTGCGGATTAATCACATTGTAAGAATTGGATTGATATTTGGAACCAACTAATGTGGTTCATCCTCGATCCAACCTTTAATCCGAAAAATTCTAAACTATAGATTAATTTTTTTTTTAATTATTATCAAATTTCAATAGAATTTTGTAATATTATATCAAATTTTATAACATCAATCTTGATCATTCAATAGTTTTATTTTTATTTTTTAATTTATTTTATATTGATTTATTTATTTTTTAATTATTATTATTATTTTATTTTTAATTATTATCATTTTTTTTATTAACTAAAATTGAATTGTAACATCAAATTTCATAGGTTTCTTTTAGTTAGCTTATCTAGTATTTTATTATTAAATCTCAATATTTTTTTAATTATATATCCAATTGAATTAACAAAATTAATTATTAACATCAAATTTCAATTAATTTATGTTTAATATTAGTCGATTAATTAATTATTAATCATTTGAAATTATTATCAAATTTCAATAATAAAAAAATTATTGTTACCATCAAATTTCAATAGTTTTCTTTTTATTATTTTCAGTTTAATTTGATTATTAGTATTTTAATTATTAATTTTTAAAAATACATAAGGATATGGAGAAAAAAAAAACACTCAATAGTTTTTTTTAATTATTATTAAATTTCAATATTTTTTTTTGATGATGATGATGATGATGGTGGTGGTTAACGTCCACTGAGACCAAATTATAATTTTCTTAGTTCTTAATCTTTCTTGGCGAGATTGGTGTTCTAGCTTTCTTTTTTTCCTCTACAGTCTTCCAACTTCTTTTATCTTGCATCTCCTTCATCTCTTCTGGTTCTTGGGACATTGGTGTCTTAGCTTCGTGATCTATTGTGTTCGTCCTCTTGAAGATAGTCGGAGAAGAAGTTTGGTCTAAGAGATTTGCTTTGCAACGAAGATTTATTTTCTGCGGTATTCGAATCCTCATAACTGTTGATACTTGAGGGGTTGTTGAGTTCACTTTTTTGATGTTGGACGGGGCTTTCCCCCTGCTTGTCTTGAGAGTTGTTTCTTTCGTGCCCGATTTCTTGTGATTCAAAGTTTTTTGGAGAGTATTCTTCCTTGATGACAATGTAATGTTCTTTTTGTGCTCCTTCCCACCATGTAGATCTGTGGTGATTCTTTCTAGCATAATTTTTCTAGGAGGCTTTTGGGCAATTTTTGGCTAGATGGTCTGTCTCAAAGCAAGACACTTTCATAATTGAGTTTCTGGTTCCATAAATAGTCTTTACTTGTTTCAAGTTTATTTCAGCTGGGAATCCTGCGCTGAAGTCCATTTCAAATTATTAGTCTTAGCTAGTTTAATTACTAGTATTTTAATTATTAATCTTTAAAAAAACATAAAAATATCATGGAAAAAAATTATGGGTTAATTTTTTTAATTATTAACATCCAATTTTAATAATTTTCTTTTAATTATTAATCTTTAAAAGGTATAAGAATTATTAACATCAGATTTCAATAGTTTTCTTTTAATTAGTAGTCTAAGCTAGTTTAATGATTAGTATTTTAATTATTAATCTTTAAAAGGTATAAGAATTATTAACGTTAGATTTCAATAGTTTTCTTTTAATTATTAGTTTTAGCTAGTTTAATTATTAGTATTTTAATTATTAATCTTTAAAAGGTATAAGGATATCATGGAAAAAACTATAGGTAAAGAATATCTTAGGTTTGGAAAAAAAACTTATTAGTCTTTAATGGTGTTGAGAGACATAAATTCTCAATAACTTTTAAATTATTAACATCAAATTTCAATGGTCTTTTTTAATTATTAACATCAAATCTCAATAATCTTCAAATTTCAATGGTCTTTTTTAATTATTAACATCAAATCTCAATAATCTTCTAATCTTTTAATTATTAGTTTTCAGCGAGTTTAATTGTTAACATCAAATCTCAATAATCTTCTAATCTTTTAATTATTAGTTTTAGCGGGTTTAATTGTTAACATCAAAGCCTTCCATTGTCTTCATATTTTCGAAATTGTCCAATTTTGGAACAATTTTAGTATAGGGAAATTACGCTACGGGATTGACTTCGTGAACTCCGAATTGTAATGATTGATTGGAATCTCGCATAAAATGATGCACTGCAACTGAATGTCCATCTACTCCGAATGATAATGATTGATTGGAACCTCGCATAGAATGATGCACTGATGTATGATCGAGTTCATTTATGGTGACAAGAGCTGTAAATGATTAATCCACACCATATTCAAGTTTGCTTGTCAATTTTGGTTATTTCATTTCAATTTGAGAAGATTTCCAATGGAAGTTGGTAGAGAATGTTGGTTGGGTTAAGTGTTTCGTCCACATTTTCAAATCTCTAACTTTATTTTGAAAAAAAACTCCTAACTTTACCAAGTGAATATGTTGCATAATGCTCTCTCTTCTTTGGGTTAGACATCTTTTTCTTAGCTAAATTTATGAGGATTTCAAGCACGGAGAACATAGATGTTTTGGAATTTTGGAGAATTTCGGAAAAGTATGAAGATTTCATATGTTAAATTATGTCATCTCTATGTTAAAATCCTAAGAAATTCAGTATTAATTTATCTTTTGTATTAATATGATTGTTAGAAGCTTTCATTACGATTATATCCTTTGTCGTGTGTGTGCATGCGTGCGTGCATGGGTGGAGAGCTAGTCTTAAAATCACTTTAAATATCGTCTTATACACAATATTATTTGTAAAAGGAGGTTTCTCCTTTGGAAGTGGATTGTAATTGTTGGTTTCTTATCATTTCTTATATGTTGGTTCATAATATTTGGTATCAGATATATGATCCTTTGTTCTTGCTATTTCAAACAGATCAAAACCAACTCAAGGAAGAAATGGAAGTAATATAAAGATAGCTCATCGAAAAGGGAAAAATTGAGAGATTAGGTATCAAAGAAACACAACTTGCTTCAATGTGGGAATAAAGGCAAGCTCAAGAGGAAATTTTATGGAAACAAAAATCAAGAATTTAGTGGCTAATAGAGGGATATCATGATTCAAAATTTGTCCATAAGTCAATTGTTTAGTAGCATCGACTACACAATTGCATCACATTTATCAAGAACTCTCAGAAGCTCAGATTGGAGAATCACCAAGACATGGAGGAGGAGTTAAAAACCTACTATCAACAACTACTTCTAGAACCTATTCGAGACAGAATACCATCAATAATGAAAAACACAAGGAATATTCCCAAAATCATAACTTAGGAGAGAAATGTTTTTCTACTAAGTGAGATCTCTCTATATGAAGTGTAGCAAGCAATTAAGAAAATGAATAAAGGAATAGCAATGATCCAATATAGTTTCACCATGGAATTTTTCCAAGCCCACTAGAATATACTAAGTCATGAATTCTAGGAAGTGGTGGAGCATTCGTGTAGATCTATTATAGTTCTAACAACGCTTAATGCCATGTTTATAACTCTAGCTCCCAAAGATAGAAAAGGTGAAAATTCAATGGCTTATAGATCTATTGCTCTATGCAACATCGTCTAGAAAATCATTTGCAATATCATAGTTAATAGACTAAAGCCCATCCTTCTTGAAATCATCTTTGCTAAGAAAATTGGATATGTTGAGCACAAGCAGATTATGGATTATTTTCATCAAACAATTAGCAAAACATAAACATGAAGATCACAAAAGGCACTGAACACGGAATATAGGCTCCAAGCTAGGGCAAAACCCCACAAGGGGGAAAACCCAATCGACTTATCTTCTTATAGTATCAGATCAAAGTGAGAAATCCAAGACCCAATATACCAACCTTCAAGTTGCCACGTCAAGCCCTCTAAATCATAGTAGATCCCATCAATCTCAGTCTCAGAAAATAACATCAATTTCAACCATGGTAACTTGCAGAATTCACATTTATCTCATATCATCTTGGCTTAAAAAACTTTGCATTTGTTTCAGATATGTATCTCAAGTAACTCTCATCTCTTAACAAACCCATGACCTGAAATAACTCACATATCTAAGCAGACATATAGCCTCAGGAAACTCACATATCTTAGCAAGGGAGAAACCTTTGAACTTTGCATATATTACCTCAGAACTTATCATATAAAGCATTGAATTGCTTACTCTTTGGTGGAGAATGTATGCCATTATATAGTTATTTATCATGTGAAAGACACATATGTTGGGTGAGCCAACTTGTGATCTAAGAGGGTCAACTTGGCTTCTTGAGGTGGATTAACCAAAAAACCATCTTAAAAATTATTTTTCTCTTTTTCTTTACAAGAAGTCCAAATAGGACTTTGGCTCAACAAATCTTATAAGTGTGAAGAACATGCTTAACTAATGAGACAATAGTAATAACAAAATTTTATTTTTCTTCTTTTTTCCTTTTTACATAAAATACATAATGATACAAAATAAGAAAACAAACCTAGTTACACTTTTCAACGCTCACTCTTAACTAGGGAGGTATTCATAATTACACAACTGGATACAAGGATACTCTCAAATTGAAATATTCTCATAAGAAGAGTTGGATTGATAAGCCATCATCAAGCATCAACATCATAACCAACATTATCAGATTTCAATAGATCAAGGCCTTGACTAACTAGCTCTAACTCTCCACAAGATTAGAGCGCAATGTTAGGAGGCATACATTTGGACACCACCACTGCCTATCAAGGCACATAACCGATCTGGATGTTCCCCAGGTATGTCCTTATATGACTTCTTATCTTGGATTCCCAATCCTCAAAGAATATAAGTCCTCTTTGAATACTCTTATTTTGGATACTCTTCCTTATCCTCAAAGAGTATATGTCCTCAAGACTACTCCTATCTTGGATTCCCAATCCTCAAGGAGTATTGGTGCCAGATGCTTATCGAATCCTCCATTCTCCCTACCGATGCCTTCACTATACTTACGGTTGTTAATCTTGGCCTAATGCATGGCACAAGGAGAATACGGTTTCCACCATCACTCCCTCTCAACCAAGGAGGAGATCTTTACTCCCTCTCAACTAGGGAGACATAACTATAGGCTTCTTCTTGTCTCATTCATTAGATACTTGTTATTTCATGGAGATCTTAGTAGTAGCTTGTAGGGATTCTACATCTTTGCAGAGCTTCTCGTCTCCTAATAGCATCACATCATATCGAACTTTGACCTTTTTATATCTTGACAATCATCATGCAACTTTACATCAAATGATTTATCTATCATCTTCAAGGAGCCAAGCTTCCTCATAGCTGCTAGCACATGCCTTCTTTATTCATAACAAAGTTTTTCCTCATATTCTTTAATAAGTGATCAACTTTCCAAAAATCAAGTACTTCATGCTCTTCTAAGTCATCAATAGTGTTTTCTACACAATCCATGTGCTTTCAAATCAAATCAAACAATTGTTGATATAATATCATCAAACAAGTTATCTTAACTACTAGCTTCTTCACAATCTTTGCAATAAATCCTGGAAGCCAAACCATATCCCATCATTATCATAGTTTCCACATCACACTAGCTTCTAATCAAGGTGTGGGATTTCAAAATCTTGTTGCTAGCTCCCTCTAAGGTCAATATTCTTTTGCATGGTCTATCTTCATATTGCAAGAGTTTTGTTTCATGCTCTTCAACTTTTAATCATCAATCAATGTGTTCAAAGCTTCAATTAATATCACATCTCCTTGTGGTTACTGAGGGAAGCCCGGTTTCAAAAGGAAGTCTGAATGATCTGCTTCAAGCTATTGACATTGAAGAATCTCCTTTGGTTCGAGCAGACTTGATAGAAACAAGTAAAGACAAAACCGAAAAGGCCAAAACCTCTAAAAATCTCAAATTTGATGATCAGGTTTCTAAATTCGTTTTTAAGCCAAGAAGACCTGTGACAAGGCATTCAAAAGAGATACAAGAGGCGCTTCCAGAAGCAAGTGAAACAGGGGAGGTAACAAGATCTTATGAAGGACCAATGTCTGCATCAGAAACATCATCACAGCTACATAAAAACAAGAGAGGTAAGGCAGTCATCTCTCAACGAGAAGAATGTAGTTTTGAAGAGTTGAAGAGAAAATTAAATTTGGCAAATCTTGAAATTTCCAAACTGAGAAAAACCTCAAGGAAACATGCAATAAAGGAAGCTTATTTCAATAAAATGGAGGCTCTGTGGGAAGATAAAACGATTTCAATACCTGAAGTGGTAAATTGTCATGCTCAATACTAAACTTGGACAGTCCCTGCAATAAAAGAAGCAAGATACATCAGAAAGGTCAATGCAAAACTGAGAGTTGGAATCAGAATTATGAAGAGGCAAATTGAAGATCTGAAGACATAACTAAGCTAGCATGAAGGACACCTTAGCTAAAAGAAATCACACAGCAAGTAAGGCTAAGTCCTAAATTTTGATAGATTACATTTTGAAGTTTTCCTTGAAGAATGGTGTCTATTATATTCAGTTTTGAACAGCTTCATGACAGATGGAGAAGCCATTTCAAGAAAAAGAAAGACTCAAAAAGGTTAAATTTTGGTCTTAAAGCTGTGTTTTTGAAATTACACAACAGTTTCGTAGCGCGCTATGAAACTTTTGTAGGTGATGCCTAATGCACAGAAATTTCGTAGTGCGCTACGAAACTGTTGTAGCTGCATATTATGATTTGATGGACCAGTTTTGAAAGACAAAGGGAAATGTTTTTTGAAGAGGAGTGTCTGAAAAGGAGCATTTACAAAGTATAAGTGTCTAGCAAAGGCAAATCGAGTGAAGGAAGGACATCCATGAACTCTAAGCTATACATTATATAAGTGGTCATTATTTCATAGCTAATATTGTTCATGAGGCATCAGGCAGCATTAAAGAAGTTTTGTTTTACCATGTGGATATGAACAAAGTATGCAGTGCACGAAAAACAAGATAATCCAATGCAATTTTATGCAACTAAGAAGAATAACAGGGATAATTGATTTTGAAGATCCTTGTGGAGACCGAAAGCAGAAAAACAGGAACAGCTTCTTAATTTCTAGGAACAGTAAAGGGATGAGTCATCAAGGGCCAGCAAGGAGTTTCAAACCTCCACCAAAGCTAAACTGAAAAAGGCCATTTGTCAAAGAACAAGTTTGGATTGTAATAAATGCTACTACCAACATGATGAGGAGTTATACTCCTAATTGTTTTAGGTTTCTAGAACTGCCAGTTAACAGTCAGTTACATTTAATAGTTAGTTTTAAGTGTCAATAGGTGTCATCATAGGAAGAATTCGAATTCCCCTCATGCTGGAGGAGGAATCTTAGTTATGTAATGAACTCTATATATGGGAGAAAAGGCTAATGTATCAAGGGTTGGAAAATGTTATATAACAAGACTACTTTTGTAAATGTTGTGCAGGGACTGATATATACAGAAGCAGTTGGACTTTTCTGAAGCTGAGATTCTTAGTGTACTTCAGTGAGCTTTATCTTTTATCTTTGATATGTTTTACTTCCATAGTTTTAATGCTTATTACTTAGAATTCATGGAAGAACATGCTTTGACTTCCTTTAAGTGTTGAACTATGGTGAATTGAGTTCTTGGGTCCTATCTTTGGATGTTTTTCTTCAATGTTTTAATACTTATTACTCAGAATTCATGGTTACTCATGCTCTGACTTCCTTTAATAGGTATTAAACTCTGATAAATCACTTTAAATTCTTTCCTTTTGAATACCTTAGTGTATCATTACTCAGAATTCATGCCCACATGCTCTGACTCCTTTGAACTTCAAGCTATTGAGACTTTCCTGAATGTGTCACTCTTTCATTGAAGTATATACAAGCCTCAGTTTTATAAGAAGAGCTATTTGTTATCCTTATCTCTGTCATTGACTCCATAGCCCAATGGTAGCAAGTCTCCGTCTTCCAACCTATAAACATATAAAATCACAAACCATAGAGTTAGTCATCTATCCATATCTTTAATCAATATCATTAACCCTTTGAGAGAGCCCTCTCAGGCTGAGGAGGCTAAGCCTCAGCCAAAAGTAGGTTTGAAACAGTTCCTCAAGGTCTACCTGATCAACACACTATCACGGGTTGATTTTGTGATAACTGTGTGGATATGGCTGAAAAAAGAGGAATAACATTATTGGGAGAATAATGCCATGGAGTGGGAATAGACTAGGGTGAAGTGTTAGGAAGACAACAAGGTTGAAAATGTTCATTATAATTTGTATTTAAAGGAGAGGGGTAGTTCATACCTTGTTGAAAATTCTTGGGGGCTTGTGGCCTCTTTTGATTGAGAAAGAAAAGTTGTTCCATGCTCCCCTATGCTCCTTGATATACAACTTTCAAACTTGGAAAATATGGGCATTTGTTAGTGGATTGATTTTCTTCACATATAGAACATATTTCTATGACATCTCAAAGAAAATCATTCTTAGGATGTATTTTAGTGCATTTAGGGAAAAATATAGCTAATTTTGTTTATGCTTCTTCTTGTTTCCTCTTGATCTATAGTGTATCCATCTACGCAGCAAAGGTGTGTAATAGCTTGATTTTTAGGTCCTCTAGCATACCTCCTATCTAAACGTTAGTGAGGGACTTACCAAGCATTTTTTTGCTCTAACTCCTTTTTTAGCAGCTCTGGAATGAGTTTTGAATATCATTTTGATATCATCATATCTAAGTTGATATACGTCTCCATTAGCTAGTAGGTTGAGTGTTTTCATCATTTCTTCTTTGGCTCCCTGTAGTAAGACTAAATTCAAGGACTGGATCTAGAGTACAATTGTGTGCCCTTCTATAACTCAACAAAAATATTTCCTCAAGAACTTCCAAATATTCATATGCTCCTTGAATCATTCTGAATATCTCATCTCTAGTGTATCCGTCTCTACAATAATCCTAGTACTTAGTGTTGAAAGCTTGTTGCATCTACTGCTATGAATTATGTTATCCCCTTCTAGGCTCATGAATCAACAAAGGATTGTATCCTTAAGAGTGGAAGGGAGCAATTTGAGTTTTTTCTCATATGTTGTATAGTCATAAGTTTTGCAAACTACAACAAACCCAAACATAAAAGTGTCAATGTCTTTAGTATTCAAACCCATAGAAGTGTAGACGGACAGATGGATTAATTTTTTTCATCTTGCATTCTCCATTTGTTTCTATAATGGGGAATGTGAATGCTTTAGGTTGCCTATTTGAATTCATGGTATTGGTGGGTTGTAAAGGTCCTCCTTCTGTAAGCTCCTTGGAGATCCCCACTTTCTCACTTGAAAGGGCCTCAATATTCCCTATGGATAGGGTTGGGGCTCACAAACAAAAAATAGAGGTTGACTGCAAATGGAAGTAGGGGTTTTTATAAGAAATTTGTATATTTATCCCTAACTCTTCGAGACATAAATAAAACATTATATTTTTATGTTTTTATGAGAAAAATTGAATGAAAATGTAATGCAATTTTTTTGTTTTTCAAAACGAAGAATGCTTAATGCAATTTATTTATTTTTGCAGAAAGTGAAATTAAAGAAAACATATATAAACTAGGGAAGAAGATAGTACCTACATTGACACCTCCTCAGCAACAATGCAAAAAAGTGATGGCCCTCAGTATTGCAGCAATAACGTTGCAACTCCCAAGGGTCTCAACTTTAATTGTCAACTTGGGGTTCGTATGAACTTAAGAGGTGTTGGCATTATTTTGTAGTATGTACTTATCTTTTTCCTTTTCTGATTTTTATATGGGTGACAACACTTAAGTGAGATCTAGTTACTTAGAGACCATTTTATTATTTTGTGCTACAAGCAAAATTCAAAATTGCAGGAAATGAAATCCAATAAGAAAACCTATGCTAACTACAAGAAATTGAGTCAAACCATCTTAAATATGATGAAATCAAATCATATATATAATCTATTATGCAAATAAAGAAAAATCACAAGTGAAATAAAGCATGTAAATAACAAACCCTAATTCTATAGGGAAAAGGCAATTTATATAACAAACTAGGCTATGGAATCTACTTGGTATGTTTGCTTCTAAATTCGATCTTCAAGGTTCCAGGGACATTGTAACACATTAAAGAAGATTAATCGTGAGTTCGATGCAAGTTTGGATGAGTTTCAGAAGCAAAATGCAAACTGCTACACGAGTCCCATTTTTGCAACAAGAGACAATCTAGTGAGCAATGAAATGTGCTAAGGACACGGTTTGAAAGTATAAGGAGGCTAATGAAGGTTGAGAAATGATAAAGAACTCATGTTGATGTCATCATGTCAGTGGTAGAATGATTTATTCATAAAATGGGTGGTTGTAGAGCCTCTTATAGCTCTACCAAAGCAGGGGACTGTGTAGTCACAACAAAACAACAACGATGGACAACAGATAAATATCAGTAACTAAAGTGAACTCAAATGCATGAAAAGGGATGCTAACTAAATAATATAATAATTGTTAAAGATGCCATATAATGCTCAAATATTGTGCAATAAAAGACTGTAAACAAGATAATTAACCATGTATAAAACAATACTTGGAAAATAATTGCAGAAATGGACAACTACATAAAGAATAATAATACATAAGGAGTCTTCCATTCGCCATCGCGATATGCGATGCGCGATGAGAGCCTAGACCCGAACATGCATATATTTCAGTCTAATGCCTTCTCGCATCCGCCCCATCGCATTTCCCACCCAAAGCATTTACCATACGCCATTGGGATATGCGATGAGCGATGAGAGCCCGGACCCGATCATACTTTATTTCAGTTTTTGCCATTTCGCATCTGGCCCTCATCGCATCCCTTTGCGATGGGCCTCCGCCCCACCTAACCCCGATTGCAATTTCCGATTTGCGATATGTGTTGCCTGTTGAGAGCCTGGACCCGTTCACTTTTTTTTTTTTTTTTGCCACTTCACTTTCGGCCCCCATCGCATCCCTCTGCGATGGGTCTTCCCCCCACCTATCTCTGATGCGATTTCCGATTTGATTCCAGTCCCGATATCGCTTTTCTGCCCGCTTTTACAAAGTTTCAGATCCACTACGCTTGGTTTTCTGATCTTGGAATTCTTGATCACTTCATAGCATTCCGCCAGACAAATAAAAAAGAAACTGAATTGTTTCATGGGTTGATCCGACAATCTGACGCGGTGGGTCTCCTCTAGCAAAAGCAGTGGATCTCCAAGGCATCAGCCAGGAACAAATCAAGTCCTCCTTCAATCAAGTTCTTTCTGCTACCACAATGTAAATCTTTCAATGAGATTTTCAAAATCCAATTCTACTGGCCCTGCTGACTGTAGCAAGGATCTATAGTGTATTTTTGTTTAAGCACTCGGCAGTTGTTTTGCCGATTTTCAAATAAAAAATAACCGTTTTTGTCAAAAAAAAATAATACATAAGGGGAATTAAGCACCTAGGGTGGACCCTAACCCAAGGAAGCTCAAATCCCTTAAGGAGAAATAGTCTAAGAACCAAAGATATGTTTCATTAATAAAAAAATGCTCCCAACCTAACATAGGGTCCAAAACCAAAATTTTCCAGGGCGCTGCCCCGGACCCCATAAAGTGGGGTTACAGGTACCCCTCAAACCCCATTTTAACTATGTGGAAAGAATATAACACAACCCAACATGAATGAGGTGAAACCTCCTTGAAAGGAGGATTGATTTCTTTCTAAAACTCCTACAAAATAGGATCATGCTCCCTAAGTGGCCTCGCAACTACAAGGAGTATTTAGTGGTTCATGCACAAATTGTCTTGATAATTTAGGACAACCTAAGACCACATCACTAAGGATCCTAGATACTACCACTCTAGGTGACAAGGGTTGGCCTCCCTTTCACTACAGGGGGTAAACCTTGGTGATAATAAAAAATGAATAGTCGTTGTAGAATAATGTAAATTTATTAGATTTTCTAATTAAACAAATAGATAGGCCAGATTATTAAATAAAGAGTATTTTAAATAAATAATGTTTTTAGGAAATAGAGGTGGTAGGCATATAACATGTGAAAACTTATTAAAAATAAAATGTCATTATGACTAAGTGAAGTTTAAATTAATATATCATATTTCCCACAAAACATAAGGGTTAGTAAAAAGAAAAAATGAAAATAAAATGAAAAGGTAGAATTTAGGAAAAATTGGTTTAAATGAATTTAATATAAATGTTGTAGTTGAAACAATATGGCATCAAGTGCTCTGCAACCCTAATGGTTAGGCGGCCATGAGTTAGGTGGCGCTTTGAAGAACTACAGACTGTTGTAAGTGGTAGACCCAAATACTAGGAATCAGAGGAGAATGACAAAGGAGGAGAGGGGGGGAGAGATCCGCTCCTATCGAGATGCAGCGGCAGGGGAATGTCAGAACACCAATAACCGGGCAGGAGAAACAAGAAAACTAGGACCAGTCCTTGGAGCAAGATGGCAAGCCGGCAGCAGAGGCAAATGTTTACCATGTGTGACGGAGAAACCAAGATTCATAATCTCGATGAACAAACTGGAGCGACACAGAAGTTATATGAAATACCATTCACTTATATGCAAGTTCATTGGAGTATGGCCAACTAAAAAGGACCTCAAGAAATGGATCTAGCAAAAATGACAACCCCGAGGCCACATCGAGCTAAAGCTAGGAGTAAGAGGCTTCTTCACGGTAAAATTCTCGAACCTACAAGATAAAGAAAAAGTTTTTGAGAATGGCCCTTACTTTCATTATAATGTTGGATTGTTCATGAGATACTGGGAAGAATCTTGTGACCCAGACAAGGAAAAATTCCTGGCAGCCCCGGTGTGGGTTAGGTTATTTGGCCTCCCAATGGACTTCTGGGACCCAGAGATTCTAGAGGGCATAGGAAACACGATATGCAAATTTTTCAAAATAGAGAAAATGAAAAAAAAGGAAGATACACCTCATACGCTAGAATATGTGTTTACATGAACATAGTAGAACCTATCCTAGATGCAGTAGAACTAGAGTATCACGAAGAGGTTTGGCAGCAAACCCTCGACTATGAACATATTCCATTCATATGTAGATGTCATGATTATGGACATCTTTTGAAGGAATGCCCACTAAATATAGAAGAAGAGGAGTACAAGCATAAACAACAGAGGAAAAACCAAGAAGACAAGCAAGGGTTTCAAGAAGTAAAAAGAAAAAGAAGACAAATAAGAGAGAACACCAGTGGGGGAAAGAAAGAACAACAAGCCCAGCCCAACAGAACAAACAACTTTGAAGTACTACAAGAAGAAGACGAGAACAATGAGACTCAAACAATGGACTATCAGGGGGAAAAGGCAAGGAAAGCAACACAAGCCAAGGAAAAATAAAACCAAAGAGGAAAGCCCAAACAGAAACACTACAATGGAAATAGATACAAGTAGAGGAGAAGAATTAAGCATGGCAGAAGAGGTGTTGAGGAAACTATTAAAATAATGGAGACACCTAGATGAATGCTTCATTCCAGAAGATCAAAAAAGACTATACAAAGAAACATTCCAGCAGTATCAAGCGAAACAGGGGCAAGGGAAAATGGAGATGGCAGAACAACTAGGCCTTCAAAAGGTCAGCACCCAAGGCCACCCTAACAAAGCAAAAGGCAGAAAGAAAAGAGGTCGAAGAAACTGTTATGAAACCAGCTCACAAAAAGATAGAAAAGATAGTTGAATGCCTTAGAATTCAGCCTCTTCGAGGGGGAAACCTCCTTTACATTACATAAATGAACAATTCTTGGATGATACAAATGAAAAGACCTCCTTTCTATATATAGGAGTCTAAGGGGTCATAACATAATCAGAGCCGACATAACAATAATAATGTAAGGCACAATAATAATAATAGTGGGCTTCTATGGGGCACAATAGTAACAATATGGGCACTACATGGGTACATCAATATAATAAGTGG
>APFE030310134.1:364203-384614 GCA_000404065.3 Pinus taeda
AGTTTGACATGGAGAGCAGAGGTATAAGGCTTGACAAGGAGGATAATATGACCATTGATGGAGCCATATTAACTGCAGATAGTCATGGTGACAAATTTCAGTGTAACACCTACTACACAAAAAATGTGAAGTACATGATTGCAATCATGCTTTTTCATGCATTTCACATTTTTTGTGTAGTAGGGTCCCTCGAAAGAATGCAACATGGGTACCCCTTAGATGTAAAATTAAATTATGCATGAAATAAGTGCTCTCATTCGAAATTTGAGTAAAATCCTAGCGAGATAAGTTGAAAATACAAGTTGAAAAAGTAGTTTTTCTTTTTTCCCTCCAAAACTTGATGAATCTAATATTATTTTATTATTTCCACTATTATTTTATAATGTCCCTTAGGAGGCCCATTTTAGTCCTCAAAATTTATCTAATGGAATATTGGTCACCATAGATCCTACATGGTTACTTTCACTACATAATTCCCTCTATCCACTCATTTATGTACCTTTGTTAATATGGCAGGTTTCTTGTGCTCTAATACACATTGCCGTAGTATTCCATCTACACCCAATTTGTACAAACATCTTGTGATGAGCTAACATTACATGACCTTGACTACCAATTTCTTTTTCTGCACCACTATGTACTCCTGTTGGGATGTCCCTATGCTGAGAAACTACATGATTTCTACAAAGTGATCATCCATTAGCTCTGCATGAAATACCTATGTGTCTCGCATGCCATCATTCACATTTCTTGCCTCTTAACAATAGTTGATCCTTAACAAATGATCCAACCCTACATTTATCTTACCAGGTTTTATAATTACTTCAAAACCATATTCTTAAAACAACAACAACCATCTACATATCCTCCCCCTTAACACGAGATGATGATAAGGTATCGTAACATGTAGTTATCCATATATAACTTGAAATATCGATCCATTAGATAATTCTGAAAATTTGACAGTTGGTGATGATGATGATGGTGGTTAATGTCCACTGAGACCAAACTGGTCTATCGGACCTATAATTTTCTTAGTTTCTAATTGTCTGGCTCCTCATCTTTCTTGGCGAGATTGGTGATGTAGCTTTCTTTTTTTTCTCTACGGTCTTCCAACTTTCTTTATCATGCATCTCCTTCATCTCTTTTGGTTCTTGGGACATTGGTGTCTTAGCTTTGCGATCTATTGTGTTCGTCCCTTTGAAGATATTTGGAGAAGAAGTTTTGTCTAGGAGATCTACTTTGCTGTTAAATGAAGATTTATTTTCTGTGGTATTTGAATCCTCATAACTATTGATGCTTGAGGGGTTGTTGAGTTCATTCTTTTGTTGTTAGGTAGGGCTTTCCCCCTGCTTGTCTTGAGAGTTGTTTCTTTCTTGCCCGATTTCTTGTGATTCAAAGTTTTATCGAGAGTATTATTCTTTGATGACAGTGTAGTGTTCTTTTTGTGCTCCTTCCCACCATGTAGATCTGTGGTGATTTTTTCTAGCATAATTTTTCTGGGAGGCTTTTGGGCAGTATTTAGCTAGGTGGCCTATCTCAAAACATGATTGACATCTAAAGAGGACACTTTCGTAATCAAGTTTCTGGTTCCACACATAGTATTTACTTGTTAGGTGTATTTCAGCTGTGAATCCGACATTGAAGTCCATTTCCACACATATGTGTGCATAGGTGGTTCTGGCATATTCCTCTATATCTGGGCACCTGTAGTAAAATTTCCCAATTGCATTTCCAATGGATTTTAGCGAAGAGAAATTCCAGAGATGCAAGGGTAGGTTTGGCAATCTCACCTAAACTGGTGCTGAGGTTATGACTGTTGTTGAGGGATCGAATGATGGGTTCCATGGCCTCATGAATAGGCTTGATTTTTCCCAAAACCAAGGGTTAGAATCTAGAATACATTGTCTGCTTTCAGGGTTTTCAAAATCTACTATAAAGAAACCCCTAGCATAGGGGAAGATATTAATTGCATTAAGAGTTAGAGGCTTCCATACCTTCGAGATCCAACTGTGGAGAGCTGTCAGCCGCAGCCAAAACCCATTGAATCGACAGATTAGGGCACTTTCAAAGAACTTAAAAGCCTCATTGAGTGAGGCTTGGACCACCTGGACAGTGGGAGCTAGGGCTTCACTGAAGATATGGGAAGGAGCTTGCCCCCTAGAGGAAGATAGAACTGAGCCAGCAACTATTTTCACGAAGCTAGGATCCATCTGAAGAATGCTCTCCTGCTAAGTATAAAAGATTGCCGAAGAGAAGGCCACAAAAGATTTCCAAAGCAGATCTATAAACCACAGTAAAGAGAAGAGCATCAAATCTATAAACCGCAGAAGGCCCAATCGATAGTGAAGAGCCATAGATCTATAAACCTCAGTAAAGAGAAGAGCCCCACAAAAAGAATAAAAGAATAAAAATAAAAGAAAAATAAAGATAAAAATAATAGTAAAAAAAAAAAATGAAAATGAAGTGAAAGTGAAAGTGAAAGTGAAGTGAAAGTGAAAGTAAAGGTAAAAGTAAAGATAAAGTAAAGTAAAGATAAAAGTAAAGTAAAAATAAAAGTAAAAGTAAAAATAAAATAAAAGTAAAATAAAAAAAAGTAAAATATAAAAATAAAAAAAATAAAAATAAAAATAAATAAAAATAAAATAAAAAAAAAATAAAAATAAATAAATAGAGCCAAGAGGCCTAGGCCAACTGACAGTAGCCACAAGATCGACAGATGTAGCACCAGTGTCGAGGGCCGCAGAAGGCCACTAAAGATTTCCGAAGAGAAGTGAAGAGCCGCAGATAAGGTAGAGCCACAGAGTGAAGAGCCGAAGAGTGAAGAGCCACAGATCTCTTAAGCATTAGTGATTAAGTCAATATACTTATACATAATAAGTATATTAAACACATCGAATAAATGATTATGATATAGATTAAGACATCCCTTAAGTGAATATCAAATTGGTACACCATTTCCAAACCTTCATGCTCTATTGTGGTGTAGTGTCAAAGATAGTTTCCTACTGGAAAATACAAACGGATTGTCTATTTCAACTTCTCTCAGTTGTGCTAGTATTGCTCCTAGTAATATTATTGATGCATCCACATGGACATGAAATTCCTTACTCCAATTAGGAAACATTATGATCAAAATAGATGTTAATTTTCCTTTCAGTGTATGCAACACCTGTTGACACTCTTCAATCCCTTAGAAGTGTTAGAAAATTGTATACTACAGAGCAATGGAACACATAAAATATATTGCAGAAATATAAACACAAAAAACACATATAATAAGAGAGACACAAATATACGTGGTTCACCCAATTTGGTCTACATCCACGGGAAATATCCAGTCCTTCCTTTTATATTATCCAACAAACTGAAGAGATACAACCTACAGTAGATCCACTGTAATTCCCTCTTCACTCTCACACAATATCCTCTCTCTTTCTCACTCAAAATATAGATCTACATAGATGCAACACAATTCCCTCATATATAGTGAGGGGTTGCCTTCTAGGTCAAAAAACCCTAAATTAAACATAGCTTCTACCGTTAGATATCTGCCTAATGAATGACCCAAATTGACTACGAAATTACAACATTTTACAAGGCAATTTTACATCTATTTTTAGCTTCAGGGGCACCGCCCCCCCTGGACCCCCCTTGCAGAGAAAATATTATGGGCGGTGTTGCTGCCACATTACGAACTGGGGTCCAATGCGGTGATACCTCTGAATAAAGAAGATAATCAAGTTCCACACCCAACAAGAAGTTGGAATCCTTCTTTATTAGCCTCTCTAACGGTGTTATATTCTATGGATATCTGTGATTTTTTTCTATAATACCCAGTATGACCCAGTGTTGTGCACAATTTTCACATTGATGTTGGAGGCATGAGGTTCACTATTCGATGATTTTCACCAGATCTACTAGCAGTTCTTGTTTACAAACCACATGCCTAAGCATAATTCCCATCGATGAGCAAAAAACGCACTTCTTCAAGCTTAGGGAAATATTCTAGCTACCTACATCTATCCAACATAAGCTTCATTCTTAAATATACTTATGGAGAAGGCTAAAAGAAATCCAATCATCTAGGTAAACTTCAAGAAACTTATGAATAAAATATTTAAAAAATGCCACTACCACTAAACGGGAAGACATTGTTGGTGCATTCTTCAACCTGAAGCCTAGGGCATGACAATGTATTGAACACAATCCCCACTCTATAATAAATGTTGTCTTGTGATAATCCTCCTTAGAAATCTTATTTTGGCCATATCCTGAGAATCCATTTGTAAATCAATAAGCTACCCATCCTCCAACATTATCTAAGACTTTGTCAGTGAAAAGGGTGGTTATTATTATGAAAACATGGTACATCCATTTATACATAGTAGAAGGCACTCAGAGTAAGTAAGCAACATGCACATATGGCACATTTCGAGCTAAAATCATTATCAAAAGAAAACAATTTAAATTTTCTCCTAAAATTTATTTAAAAATCAACCCTCATGGGTGCTCTAAAGACAGTTTGACACACCCTCATAGCTTCTTATTTGATGGCCATGAGAATCACATAAAGCAAAATCAACACCCTAAGAGATGCATTGTGTGAAGTAAACAACATTCCTTGACATGGCAGGGTTGACCATTCGAGCCTTGAGGATAAAAAATCTTTATCATTGGAGGAGGATGGTAGCTCCCATTTCATTTACGAGCCAAACTACATCATTGATGAGCCAAAGGAGGCATAGGCTATTTCAAAATTTCTATAGATGCAATAGGATGGAGATCCAAAATCAAGAAGAAGTTGTGCATTGTTATGCTGCCAAAATTGCTCCAAGCAATCAAGCACTCCAATGTTAAGAGGATTCCACCATTGAGAGTGTTTCTTCTCTTCTTATTTGAGAGAGAAAGAGCTTGAAAAATAGATTGAGGGGGAATCCTTGCTGAGATATATTAAGTAACATTGCTAAGAAAACTATCTTCAAGTGTCTTTAAAGTCCATTTGTAACTCTTCGACTACCATCAATCACTAAAGAGGGCCCTTTTCCCATTACTTTGTTGATTTGTTTTGTTTCGCTTATTTCTTTCAAGTTGTTTAGTTTAGTTTTATTTCATGCATTGTTTCCATCTAATTCAATGCTTTGTTTTTCCCATATATAATCACTAATATTATTCATTATTCATGTATCTTATTGTAGGATTCAACCAACTGCAAGATAAGAGAATTTGGGACCCTTGTGCTACCAAATTCAACACACAAATTGGAGGCTTTGATCTAATTGGTTGTTTCTAGGCCTTTTCTCAGTGTTTTCTCCATTTCGTTTAACCCCATAATATTTTGTGTAGCTTTGTAGGTATCCCTTGGACCTGGTCGTGGCCTTAAAGCCTTTGTTTTTAATTTTTCGGGCCACCCTCATGGATTTTGGAGAAACAAACATGAGGTATTGTGGCTGTACAAACCATAACCCACAAAACACATAAAGAACCATGTTTCTCAATGTATTTTCAATTTCCTGAGTGCTTAGAAGCATTTAGTGGCCTTCCTACACTCCTGCAATTTTTTATAGACTAGATAGGCTTTAATTTTACTTTGCTAATTATCATAAGTAGAGTAATTTTACTTATCTTTTACTTTAAAAAGTTTGTAGTTTGGGACTAGGTGTAGTGTGATTAAGAATAAGAGTAGGTATTGCCTCCCTTTCATCCTCGTGGTGAACCTTTGGGGGGGTCCGAAAAGGTTCTAAAATACTACCTACCATATCCTTGTTAATTGGAAATTCACACATAGCTTAACTAAGAAGGAAGTAAGCATCCCCTTATCAACACATATTTACTTCTTTTGTAAAAAGAAATAATTTTTGGGACTAGGAGTTTGTGTTAGTAAGAAATAGAGTAGACTCTCCCTTCCTTGCACCATTTTGGTGAACCTATGGGTGGATCCGAAAAGTTTCTCAAAGTACAAATTTTTCCATCTCCCTATATGCTCATCTAACATAATTATGAAAAGTAAGTAGTCCATTATCCGCATGTCTTTTTCTTTTAACAAAGACCAACATAACATAGTGTAATTAGGGGGATTTGTAATAGATAATCACATATCCACATTGTTTCAATTTAAACACTTTTTATGTTCACCATTCACCTTGCACACACAATCACATCACACACTAAACTCATTTATACTTTGTGCAAATGGTATGCTCTTTTGAAATTTGTGTGCTTAGCTTATTTGAATTTTTTTATGTTTGGCACACCTTAAGTGAAGCAAGATTATTTAAAATAAACCTTAACTTGAACCAATTAAATTCCCCACAGGGTCATAAAATAATGAATAGTTCATGTTAGAACCATAGGGGTAGGCATCCCATAAACCATCATGGTTGTTTCCATTCAAAACATAAAAGTTGTGTTTTTAGGGAACTTTGAAATCCTACACAATCTAATGTCAAAACTAGTGACGAGAAGAAACCTATGAAGGGGCAAGGCCTAGACAATGAATTATCACAACCCCCTTATGTCTCCCAATGCTTGGTGGGGGATTTGGGTCCAAAGGTGACAACCCAAAGTTGAGATTCTCTAATCCCCACTAAACATAGGTAGCTTAGTGGCCAAACCTTAGCGCATATTTTCCTAGGTGACAGGTGCAGGAGAACTTACACCTGGAGGTTATTTTGATCAATTTGTTAGAAGTGTTTCCACTGCTTTTAGGATGTGGCCCTAGCACCCCTTATTATAACCATCTTCCATACCCTTTTTGTTTTTTTTTTGGTTGGTGGAAATATCACCAGTAGTTTTGGTACATCGTCCTAGTACCCTTGCCAAAGCCTTCTCAAGGCCCAGTTACTGATTTAGCCGAAGGATGCTATGTATTTTAAGATCTTTTATCATATGAAAAATATCACAAGCCTTTTTTTTATTGTTTCACACATTAAATAATTTAAAGGGAAAAATAACAATTTATTTTTCACTTTGTCTTATGTATGTGAATCATTTGGTTTGCTAAAAAATCCCTCTCACAATATCTTCACACACACCTCCTAGGGAACCATAGAGGACTTGAGGTTTCTTGCCTCTCTAGGAACCTACAAGATCTCCCACCCTTGTCAGGAGGAGTACCTAGTTTCTCACCATCTCATTGTAGACAACACAATCTAGCTACCTTGTTTGGCATATCCATCATTGGTGCTACTTTTTTAGGAACTACTTCCTCTTAGGGTACCACTAGAACCAATTCTTAGGGTAATACCAACAAAACCCCACAAGGTACTACCACTAAAACTACACCACAAGGTCACAATACAATGGACAATAAAAAAATTGTGCCATTTGTGGCTTCATTGAATCTCCCAAACCTTTCGAAACTCAAAAATGACCCTATCGCTCATGACCCTCAATTGTCGACCATGCTAAAAAAGTTGCAATTAGACATCCCAAAGTTCTAAGGTAGATAGGGGGATGACCCAACGAGCCATGCAATGAATTTCCATTTATGGTGTTCATCCAACCACATTATCGAGGACTCAATTAGGCTGGGACTATTTCAATGCACCCTCATAGGCCCTACTGCGGAATGGTATGTTAGCAAGGCTATCAGATCACATGGAACCTTTGAATATTTAGCGAAGTCTTTTCTCACCTTCTTCCAACTCTGAGTCCTTCATAACACAGGTTTGGAATTGTTAACTCACTTTCGACAGACTACCTCCACACACATTTTAGACCATGTTCATGAATGGTGGAAATGTCGTAGCCTTTGAAAATGGATGTTTCACCTGCCCTTCATTTGGATTTTTTTTAGAATTAATTTTCCCATCATTGTAAAATATGTCAAAAAACCTTACCATAAACCAAAGAAGAGGCTATTATCAAAGCCCAACAATTTGATCTCATTTACACAAGTCAAGGTACCTCTACTCTATAATTCCCAATGCTCCTTGCTTGCAGTCCTTCACTCTGATGAGTGCTAGTATTGTAGCAAGGATGCTGCAACTCCTGGGCTACCAACTTTACTTATCAACCCGGGGTTCGTATAAACTTGGAGATGACAATGTTGTATGCACAAGTAAAAGTGATGGTTCTGCTTGCTGTCACTGTTCAGCTGGTGAGAGACCACTAGGGTTCCAATCCAAACTTCTATAGAGTCAAAAGAAGCTTGATTCTTTGATGGAAGAAGGGAAAATCTACTCTAAGAGAGAGTTACTCTACTGCAGTAATGGAAAAAGACAACATGTAATGCTAAACCACACAATACCTTAATTAACCATTTAAGAAGCTATACTAAGAAGAAATTCTAAATCAACAATAAAAAAATGCTACTATCTGAGTTGCAAAAGTAAAAAGCATCAAACAATACTAAGGTGCAAGCAAAGAAATTCAACTAAATCTGTTTTCATTTTTTTTTTTGGTTTTTAGGCAAAATCAAGTATGCAAACTAATTGTTCTTGTGGATGTGACAAGTGGATGAAAGGTGTTTGAGGATTGCTAGAAGGTTTATGAAGTGGTTGGATGGTGTGAAGGGGTCCTAGGAGTATTTTTGTGACTTCCTATAGGTTTCCCATCAATTGGGCCTTAAAACAAGTTGTTTCAGGAAAACCTAGAAGATGTACTAGAAACCTACAAGATGATCCTATAGGAATTACAGGAAACCTACAGGATACAATAGAGAGCTAATTGTGAGGTTTTGGAGGTGTTGGGAAGCTTGGGAAAGGTGTGTGATGGGTGGAATGGAGTGTTAGAAGGTCTAGGAGCACTCAAGAGTCAATATCCAAGATAAGATATGGGTAGATTTGCTCAATGTATTTAAGAGAATTTCAATGAAAAATGATGAAAACTAGTGAGGGTGATGGTGAAACAAGGGATGGCTAAGGTGGAGGAGTGGAAGGTGGCTGCTAGTTATGAAGTCTTGGTCTCCTCTTGAAGTACCTGCTCTGCTTAAAACATGTGTGCCTTCTAAAAACTATGCAACAAGATACATTTTCATAAACTAGAAAAGCATGAATCAATTGCCTATATTATGCATGAAGAAAGTTGATGAAGGGAATGAAAGCATGAGTGAGATCTTATTGCAAAAATGGAGATGGGAAAATATGAAAATGAAATCTTCCTTGCAACATTAACCAACTATTGAATTAAAGACAACAAACTCCAAAGCTCATACAAGAACTAGAAATATGTGTTTTTGGGGCTACTAAAGGGTCCCTTCCTCAAGTCATGGTCCTAGAGGGAGGAAGTGAGTCCAAGACACCTGCTGACAACCTTGTGGTGATCCTTTTTCTCTTTGCTAACTTGCTACTTGAAAGAAGGCACAAATGGAAGCAAACTAGCACACAACCAATCTAATATACACTGCTTGTAATGGAAATGAATCTACTAAGCAAATTAACAATTAAGCTATGAATCTACACTAGCATACATGTACAATAAAGAGGAACCTTCACTGCTAGGGTTGGGCCCTAACCCAAGATCTTTAGTCCTCTGAGTTAACTCGGTGTTGGCTCAAAACAAAACTCATTCTTATTACCAAAAGAACAGATTACATCAAAAGAACTGTCACAAGTCTTGCAGCTCGAAAATAGAGTACAATTTTACAATGAAAATCTGCTTCCTACTAAGGTCCTAGACCTCTCTACTTATACATTTGAAGTCTCCAACAAATTCCTTAAAATTAGGGAGGCTCAGCTCCCAAAATCGAGATAAACTGGTGCTTTGTCTTTCACTTGCTCAGCTGCCTTCTAGTCCTTATGATTTGGTTGTTTGCACTCCGAGCTGATGGAGGAATATTTGAATGGAGGGGTAGTAAATGAGGAGGATTTACCTCCTATAATCCATCTCCCTTGTCCCATTTGAGTTTTGACCTTGGTATTTGCCAAAATTCCTTGCTTTTGTCCTTTAATCCCGCATTAAATGCACATTAGACCACAAAGAAAAATATCCAACTCTATCTCATCTCACAAACAAAATATAATCAGAGGTATGTAGTAAGTTATGAGAATAGTTTGTTTTACTAAGCTAGGAGGTGAATTAAGGCCCATATAATTACCCAATGATGAGGCTCATCATCACCCCCCTACTGAAAGTGTTTCTCATCCTCTGAGCAACTTAGTCAATATCCATATCCTTCATGGCTCTAGTAGCCTCTCTGACATCCCATGCCTCTGCTTTGGTATCCTCTTCTTGTTCATAGAAGCCTGCTTTCTTTTCTACCTCTTCCCACTGCCTCTTTTCTTCTTCTTCTTTTCTCCCTTCTAGCATCCCTAAGAGTAGTGGTGGACTGAGTTTTAGGCCTATCGAATTGACCTTCAACCTTTGCATAGATTGCTTATACATAGGTGTCCTATTGAGTGCCTCTCTCAACCTTTGAGGGGAGTGATATTCTCCTATCTTTAAGCTATATGGCAGCATGTTCCATCTCCTTAGGCAAGCATGTATACTATCATATCCTAGCAGCCTAAACATGTCCTCAAAATGTGAAATTGCTTGCTCTTGGGTAGCAAGATATGTAGGTGCCAACTGAGGATCATTTTCAATCAAGTTATGGGTATTGATGAGGGCCATGGGATTTGTTTGTTCAACTCTGATCAAAAGAGGTTCAGTTTTCTCTCTTGCCAATATCCTTTTCATCTATGCATCTCTTGACTCCTCATGGTTCATCCATGATGCCAAAGCCATTAATTGTAGATCTTCTAGCTTGGCATTAGGGTCCCAAACATTCATGTCTGTGAGGGCCATGTTGTGAAAATAAAACTCAGCCATTTTGGCCCTATCCTATAGTGTACTTTGATAACAAAGATCAATAAACTGCCTGTAGTCCTGAAATAGCATGTTTCCCCTCTGTGCTAGTGTCTTAATATGAAACTGTAGCCATTGTTATTTGAGGTAGAGAGCATAGGATTTAGCTGGCATCCTACACTGGATTTCCTCCAAGGAGAGGCTGGCCATACATGCTAATTGGTTCTCTCTTTTCTGAAGCTGTCCCCTTAGCCATGCATTTTCTATCTCTAGTTGATTTCTCATAATAGCTTCTTTGTCCCTTAAGCCACTTAGTTCTCTGCCCATTTCTTTGAGTTTCTCCTCCATGTGCCCAATGTCTTCCACCCCCTTTGATTTGGTGATCTGTATCCATTAGTGAGTTCTGGCCCTCTCCTTCTCAAGCTCGAAGAACAGTGGGATGGAAAATTTTTGAGGTATGACCTTGCCTCCTTCAATAAACCGGTAATAGGAGTCCAGGTTAGGTTGGGGGCTGGGTTACTTTGTCTCTGGGTCCTCCTCTTTAGCTTCTTGCCGCTCCCCTATATTTCTTTCCAATTTTTGTGCCTCCTGTAGATTCAACAAAGTATCCTGTAGGACTGTTTTTGCTTCCTGTAGATCTTGCTGTGGATCCTGTAGGATTGTCTTACCCTTTGAGGAAGTTGATCTAGTAGTAGGCCTCCTTACATAGGTGATAGGGGACTTAGGGGAAGGCATTTTGTATTTTTGTGTAGGGGAATCTTCAATCTCAATAGGAATTTTGGTTGATGTTTGTGGCTTCCCCTGTCTTATGCTTGTGCTCTTTCTTGTCCTGAAATATAGTGGGGTATGCCTCTGCCCTTTTCCTTTTTGCTTGATTGGGGTGCTGAGAGCAGTGAGGGAAACTGCTACCTCTCCCTTAGTGGCCTATAGACACACCCTAGGTGACTCCTCCTTGTGTTTTGTCCCCTCTGTTCTATTGCCTTCTTGCTCTCTATCTTTCCTGTCTTCTTCTTCTTGTAGATCTTCATCATCTCTATCAGTTTCCTCCTTAATTTCCTCCTTTATTTCTTCATCATCCTCCTTCTCTTCTCCCTCTTCTTCTTCATCTTCATCATGTTCCTCTGTGTTAGCTCCTTCTTCATCCATATCATCCTCATCTCCTTCTGTATCTTCCTCCTCATGTTTTACTTCCTCTTCACTGACAATAGGACTAACGTCATAAGTGAGAGCTTTGATGTCATCCTCTGCTGGCATGTCTCTGAAAACTGACCATGTTATAGGGGTTATGAGGTTTTGGAGGGCATCTTCAATGAGGATCCTAATCAACCCATGGTGATATAATTGTTGGGAATTCCCCTCCTTCACTTAAATGCTTGAGTCTATGAGTGATTGAAGCAAGAAATATGGTATGTTGAGCCTTTGGTGAGGGGGTGTTTCTACTCCAAATCTTAATTCTTCAAGGATCCTAAAATGATAGCCATAGAAAACACTATATCTACCCTCACATGAAATGTATTTGATTAGTTGGTAACCTACCTCACTCCATGGATATGGCAAACTTTCGCTCCTTACTCCATTTTTGTCCTTAGTGGGTTCTTCACCTTCTAAAAAGAATTTTCTTTTGGCAACCTGGCTATCTCCTTTGTCTTCTTTTCTCCATAGGATTCCTAGGGGAAGTGTGGTGACCCTACTGATGAGCTCAAGGGTGAGATCTATAGTGGGGCCCCTTATTACAACAGTGGAATGGGTTTTGCTGTGTGGAGTGAGGGAGAGAGCAAATTCTTGAGCCTTCTCATCATCATACCCTATCAATTTTTCTAAAAACCCCATCCAGTTATGTCTTGTGAAGATTTCAAGCACTTGGGGGTGTTGTTGGATTCTCACAATGTTTGTGGGATCTCTCCTATTAAACCCTCATGTCATCTTGTTGGTGAAGCTTGAGGAGAAAATGAGAGGGTTGAAATGTTTTTTCAAATGTAGGAGCAAAATAGAGTTGACTATATATTTAATTCCCTTCACACAATTTCTAAATTCACTCAAATTTAGAGTATCCTTGGTTAATTTACTTGCAAAGGGGAATATCATTTTAGAGCATACCTCTTCAGACTAGTTGCAGTGGCCAACTCCTGTGATATCCCTTCTAAACTCTTCTCTGCCAATCTTGTAGACAGTCTCTGTGTATTTTGTAGGAATTCCTATGTAGTGAACGATGGATCTTTGCTTTCGGTGGGTGGCCTAGGTTATGAGAGTGACTTGAGTGAGGGAGTTTTGAGGAGGTGAAATGTATGAATGCATGGGAACGATGTTTTATTTCCTCTTATGATGATTTGGGGTGAGGTGGTGTGCTGGAAGCAAAGGTACGTTGCCATTTTTGGACCATTGGTCCCCACTACCACCTCATCATTTCCCAATCCTCATAATAAGCTCCCACCTCATAGATCTATAGTTTAACCACTTTTTGTCCTACTCTTTCTCTATCTTTGAGTTGAATGCGACCACGTGTTAGAGGACACCCGATTGTGCATGTGCTAACTGAACGAAGGTGGCCAAGTTAACTGGCTACCTTTTCACTTATAAACCAACTATCTCGTAACCCTTGCAATTTTTGACTACATGATGCATATGAGAGAGCGAGTGAGATACTTACCTATGGTTTGAATGCTATGATGCAATTGCTAAAGACCAGAGGTGTTGTTGTGTATATTTACTACATGCCATCCTTCTCCCTCCTCTTGCTGTTTGCTAATGGTTTCTCTATTTTTGCAAGTATCTGTGGTTGAAGATCTGATGCTGCTACTTTGGAGCTCTTGGATCATCTTGGTGAAGACTTGTTGTTGGTATGATTGGAATTCTGTGGGATAGGCTGCTACAGGATTTCCTACAGGATGTCTTGTAGCTGCTTCTCCCTCAAAATAATTTAACCATTTTTCTTGCTGGGGCTGTGAGGATGGTGACATGGATGGAAAGGAGTGGGAGTGTGGAGAGAAAATGATACTTAGGTTATGCTCTTTACTCCTCTCTGTTTCCTCCTCTTTTTTTTTGAAGACTGGAAGAAACTATTGAAACTGATCTTTTTTTTGAATGGTGAGTGCAGGGATGATGATGGTGGATGAGGTGAGGTGCTAGATCATGAATGGGGTGAATTTTAGGGACTTAAAAAGTCCATCATTTTCCTTCGGATTGCTTCTTGTATGATTTCTAGGTCACTGTAATTCCTATAGGATCATCTTGTAGGTTTTGAGGGGATCCTGTAGGAATATAGGGGATCCTGTAGAAAACACAGTCTTTGCATAAATTGAAGCAATGGAGTTGAAAAATGACAAAAATTATGGAGGGATGCATGGTAAGGAGTGAAGAAAATGAATATGTGAGTAGAAGGGGTCTCCTTGGGATCCTCTTTTGCTCCTTAACTGTCCTTCTTACCCACCTGCAAATGGAAATTTCATGATAATTTTTTTGTAAAACAACTAGGCTTCCTTAGAGAGGTTTTCACCCTAGCTGTTTGCCCTGGGCGCCTCAAGAAAGGTTTTCACCCAGGGATCTACTTATTCTCTTTTTCCTTTTGTTTTTTTTCTCTCTTTTTTTTGTCATCACTGGGCCGCCTCAAGAGGTTTTCAACCCAAATATGGGACTCAAGTGCCTCATGGGGGTTTTCACCTAAGTCTTTATTATTTTTTCTTTTTCCTTAGTGATTTGATGAAGGAGGAGTTGGAACTTGCTCCACTATCATCATTGTTTTATTGATATCATCAACGAACTCTTGTTTTGATAAATGTATCTTGTACATTTTTAATTGGTGTCCATTAAAAAGCAACGGAATGGCTTCATCATCTATGGTTATAATTTGCATTGAACCATTATCATGGCATATTTCCACAACATAAGGTTCAAGCCATCTTGTCCTTAACTTGCCCTTGAAGTCTTTATACCTAGAATCATATAACAATGACCAATCACCTTCCTCAAATTACTTCTCCTTCATATTTTTATCATGCCAGATCTTCCTTTGAAGTTGAACTACCTCTGTATGTAGGAGGGCCTGCATTCTAAATTCATCAAAACCTTTCAATTAGAGCAATATTTCTTTATGTGCATTGATGAGATCCAAATCTAGTTGGGTTTCCATCCTTACTGTGTTATATTCAAATTCAATGGCCAACAAGGCCTTTTTCCAATAGACCAGCTCATAGGGTGTGAATCCGGTGGTGGTCTTACATGTGGTATTATAGGCCCAGGTTGCCTCAACTATCCTTTCTGCCCAATCCTTCCTGTTGATGCTCACCACCTTGGTTAAGATGCCCTCCAATGCTTTGTTGGTCACCTCCACTTGCCCATTAGCTTGTGGATGGTAGGGAGTGGAGGTCCTATGCTTGATCTTGTGATGGCTGAGCAAGTCTTCGATCATGTTGGAGGTAAACTGGCTGCCTTGGTCTATGACCAGCTCTTTAGGGTACCCAAATTTGTAGAATACATTCTCCCTTAGGAACTCAGCCACCTTCTCTTCTATTGCTGCCTTAATTGCCTTGGTTTCAGCCCACTTAGTCAAATAACCAGTGCACACAATAATGTACTGTTTTTGCTTTGAAGGAGGGTCAATAGGCCCAATGAAGTCCATGCCCCACTTGTCAAATGGCTCGAATCACTTGAGGCTGTAGAGGCATTTCATCTCTTGGAGTAGGCCTTCCCATCCTCTAGCACCGATCACACTGCCTATTGTATTTTCTAGCTCTCTAGGGTACCCAAATTTGTAGAATACATTCTCCCTTAGGAACTCGGCCACCTTCTCTTCTGTTGCTGCCTTAATTGCCTTGGTTTCAGCCCACTTAGTCAAATAATCAGTGCACACAATAATGTACTGTTTTTGCTTTGAAGGAGGGTCAATAGGCCCAATGAAGTCCATGCCCCACTTGTCAAATGGCTCGAAAGTCACTTGAGGCTGTAGAGGCATTTCATCTCTTGGAGTAGGCCTTCCCATCCTCTAGGACCGATCACACTGCCTAGTGTATTTTTTTACATCCTGATGAAGAGTGGGCCAATAATAGCCTGCTTGTAACACTTTGAATGTTGTCCTCCTTGCTGCAAAGTGACCTCCACAAGGTCCATCATGACAAGTTAGAAGGATGTCAAAGACATCCTCCTCCCTGACACACCTTCTCAAGATTTGATCTGGGCCAAGTTTGAAAATATTTCCCCCAATCAAAGTGAAGGGGGCACTTTTCTTGACTATCTTGCTCTTTTCTTTGGAGACAAGTTTGGTGGGAATTGTGCTGATACCAAATAGTTTGCTATATCAGCAAACCATGGAGAGAGAACTGAAATAACAAATAAGTGCTCATTCGGTAACTAGTCATCCACCATTCCTTCTTCACCTGCAGGAAAATTACCCTAGATAAAAAGTCTGCAACAACATTTTCCTTACCAGGCTTATCAACAATGGTTAGATCAAACTGCTATAATAAAAGTAACCATATTATAATTAGAGCATTCACATCTAGTTTGTTCATTAAATATTTGATTGCAGCATGGTCAGTATGCACAAATGTTTGGTAGCCTGTAATGTAATGCCTAAATTTGTTTAATGAATGCACAACAATTAGGAGTTCCTTTTTGGTCACTGTATAATTTAGTTCAGCCTTTGATAAGTTCTTACTGATAAAATAGATAGCATAAGGTACTTTTTCATCTATTTGACCTAGGGCTGCTCCTATGGCTTTGTGTGAGGCATGAACATGAATATGAAAGGGGAGAGACTAGTTTGGGCCCCAGAGAATTGGTGCAGTGGTTAACTTATCCTTTAGGATGCTTAAGGCCTCTTGACAGTTTTTGACCATATAAACTCAGAATGTTTGGCCAACAAACCAAATAAAGGAGAGGCCAACTTGCTAAAGTCCTTTATGAATCTTCGGTAGTATCCAGCTAACCCTAGGAAACTTCTGACATCTCTCTTCTTTTGAGGAGGTGTGACCCTTTGGATGATGGCTATTTTGTTTGGGTCCACTTGCATTCCTTGCTGAGATATTGACTGACCTAGCACGGTCCCTGCAGTCATTAAGAATTCACATTTTTCAGGACTGAGAGATAGGTTCATTTCAATGAATTTGTGCATTACTTTGCCTAGGTTAGATAGGGCTTCTTGAAAATCACAACCATAAGGTGTAAAATCATCCATATAAATCTCCACCACATTATGGACTAATTTGACAAAAATACTCAAGACTACTCTCTGGAAAGTGGCAGGAGCATTGCATAGGCCAAAAGAAAGGACCCTATAGGCAAAGTAGCCCAAGGATAGGTGAATGTGGTCTTATCTTGGTCTTCTGGGCAGATCTAGATTTGGTTGTACCCACTTAACCCATCTAGGAAAGAGAAAAACCTTTTCCTTGCTAGGCCATCTAGCATTTGGTCAATGAAGAGTAGAGAAAAATCATCCTTCTTTGTGGTTTTGTTCAACTTCATGTAATTGACACAAATCCTCCACTTACCATTCTTCTTGGAAACTAACACCAAAGGAGAGACCCACTCATTGTCAGAGATAGGGTAAATGAATCCTACATCTAGCAGTTTTTACAGTTGTTCCGACTATATCTTTAAGAGATGGATTCATCCTCCTTTGTGGTTGCCAGACTAGCTTGCAACCTTCTTTGATGTATATGTGGTGAGTACACATTGAGGGGTGTATTCCCTTCATTTCCTTGTAACTCCAAGCGAAGGCTTCTAGATTTTCCTTTAACATGTTGCATAGGTTCTCCTCTTCGAGGGTAGAAAGAGATGGTTTTCAAGGTTTTCTCTGGGCTGAATTCTATGGTTTTGACATGGAGTGGGTTGGAATCGGCCAAGCATAAGTCAATTGGATGAATGTTCTAGGTTTCCTTCATTGTTTCTTCTAAAGGTAATGAACTAAGAGTTGGAATTTGGAGTAGGTGTTCAATCAAGTCATCCTCATCTTATTGTCCTCCTCCCATGGCTACTTCCAAAGCATAAAGTTGGGCGGAATAAACTTCATCTTCTTCCTCCTTCTCCAACCATAAAGGTAAATCATGCTCTAGAGAAGGTTGAGCAGGAGGGTATAGGACTAACTACTTGGACATATGCCCATTCTTAGTGGTCATATTCCTAGCTCTGAAGCTAATGTAAGCATCAACTATGGCCAACCATGGCTTACCAAGGATGAGAGGATAACCAGTAAGCTTAGCCTTAGGCCGGAGAACTAGGAAATCTGCAGGGTACTCCCAGGAGTCAATGGAGACCATCACATCCTCCATAATTCCCTCAGGGGTTACTGTGGAATGGTCTACAAGTTGTAGAATTGTTGTGGTCTTCCTCAATGACCCTTGGAGGTTGAGCTTGAGCATGGTGTCCTTGGTCATCACATTAATGGCAGCCCCAAGATCGATCAGAGTGTGTGGGACAATGGTGCCATTGATGTGCACATCTACTATAGGGCTTCTAGGTTCCAAATATTTTGGACATATTACTTGCCCCAGCATTAAGTTAGACAGTTGCCCAATGAAATTAATGGTAGGGGCATCCCTTTTTCATCTCCCTGGATGCTTAAAGAATTTCTCCTTAATAAAATGATTATAAATGGGAACATCTTTTATTGCCTGGAGAAGGGGGATCTTTACACATAGATTTTTCAATTCTCCCAAAAGTTCAGTCTCTTCTGGGGTAGGCTGGAGTGGTTGGGCTAATCTCTTAAGAAAGGGTGGATTTTCTTTAAGGTTTCTTTCCTCTATTTTTTCCTCAACCTCCCTAGGTGGAGGGGTTGGTTATCTGGGAGAACTCTCCCAGATCTTAGGTTAATCTCCTATATTTACACATCATAAGCTCGATATGATGTCTCTACACTGTATACTTGCTGAGCCTGCCTATTGTTTAGGTTTGGATTTGGCTGGGCAGGAATCTAGGTTGCTTGGGTGGAGCAAATGTAGGAGCTGTGGTTGGGTAGGTGGTGGAGGCAATAGAACTGGAGCATTGTTGTACTGGGGCCTCCACCCATGGAGTGGTGTATTCCACAGAGGTTGTGGTGGAGTATAAGGTTGAAATGACTGTCTGGCTGGTTGGGAATGATACTGAGATGCGTAGGACCAAGGAGGGGATGTAGACCAGGAAGGATGAGCAGGGGGTCCCCCATAAGGTATAGATGTGGTTTGGTTGGGGTTGTAATATGCATGGGATGACCATTGCATGCCTTGCTGGTATGCTCTAGGCCCAAGAGGTTTCCTTTGGTTAATGTAGCAAAGCTACTCAGTGACCCCTTCAAATCCTTGATATACAACTTTGAGTCTAGGTAAAGAAGGGCACTTGTTTGTGGAGTGGTTTTCTTCTCAGACTGAGAAAATTTCAATACAGTTCAATGGACATGCATTCCTAGGATGCCTCTTGGTGCATTTAGGACAAAATATGGCCAAGGCTCTCTCTGCTTCCTCTTGCTTCCTTTTAATGTTCATGGTGTCCAATTAGAATACAAGGATTTGCAACATCTCACTTTGGAAATCTTCCAACATGTTTCCAATTTCACCCTTGATGGATGAGTTGGAAGATGATGTACTGGCCATAGGTTGACTACCCCTACCCTTTTTCCTGGCCGCCCTAGAATGGTTTCTAAATATAGTCTTGATATCCTCATAGGGTAATTGGTATATATCTCCTTCTGCTAACAAATGTAAGGTATTTAGAAGATATTCTCTTACTCCCCTAAGCAGGACCAACTTTAGTGACTCAGGGTCAAGTGTGCACCTAGCGCTTTTATAACTGAGCTGGAATCTTTCTTCGTAGTCTTCTAAGGATTCATCATGGCCTATGGTCATCTTGAAAATTAATTCTTTAGTATCCTTTGACCGACAGTAGTCCTGATATTTGTTGTCAAAGGCCTGTTGCATCAGAGCCCAAGTTGTGATGTTATCTCCAGGTAAACCCATGAACCAACGCAGTGCTGCATCCTTGAGGGTGGATGGAAATAGTTTTGACTTTTTCTCATCATCTGTATAGTCATAGGTTCAACATATAACAACAAACCCAAACATGAAAGTGTCTGGGTCCTCTGTGGTTAGGACATGGAAATGAGGTAGGGAAGAGGGGCTTATATTTTTCATCTTAGTGTCCTAATTGGTTTCCCTAATGGGGAAGGCACCCTCAAATCTCTCTCTATTCCCTCTGTCATTTGGGTTTTCAGCCATTGGTTCAGTAGGAATGGGTTCCTCTTCTTCTTCTTCCCCTATAGGTTCTTCAAATATTTCAGGTTGCTCACCTAAGGGTTCCTCTAGTTCACAGCCACCGAAGAAGAGATAAGGTTGGCTGTTGGATGCAGTGGGGTATTTGGAAAAAATTTCCCTAAGTTGTCCCTATTCCTATGAGGCATGAAAGGGAATATTTTTGGGTTGGTTTTATATTCTTTTTAAAACTTGGAAAGTACACACATAATTGAAATTGTTGATTGAATGAAAATTATTGATAGAATGAAAAAGCTACTTGCTGAATTGAAATCCTACTTGCAGAATGGAAAGGAAAGTAGATAAAGCAAAATTAAAGAAAGGAAACAACTAGATTACTTTTGCAGAAATAAACTAATGGCAGAATATTGAGGACAAGAAATAGAAGAAGAGAAAGCAGTAATCACATTCTACTCAAACACCTCTGTTGGGTTGTGTTATATTCTTTCCACGACTAGCCTATGTAGTTAA
>APFE030310134.1:399781-429363 GCA_000404065.3 Pinus taeda
GGAGCCCCCCCTTCGTTGCACCGACTGTGCAACGGGGGTTTGAGGGGGGCGGGTATCCCCCCTCTACGGGGTCCAGGGCAGTGCCTAGGGGAATTTTTTTTTGGACCCTATATTAGGTTGGGCGGACCTACCTATGATTTTTTGCATGGTTTTCACACATGATTTTGGACGTGATGGTTTTCAGTTCATGGTTTTGGACGTGATGGTTTTCGGTCCATGGTATTGGATGCTTCGACATGTAAATATGTATTGTAACATTGAAAGGAACATAATGAAAAATCAAGCTCGTAGTCCCAGTTTTGGGATCCAGGGGAAAATCTATGTGTATATGTTTTTTATGTGTTATGTTCTCCTGACAACAGTGCGAAAAAGTGATGAGAACCAGTATTGTAGCAAGGATGCTACAACTCCTTGGCTACTAACTTTACTTATCAACCTGGGGTTCATACAAACTTGGAGGTGACAATGCTGTATGCACAAGTAAAAGTGATGGTTCTTCTTGTTGTCACTGTTCAGCTGGCGAGAGACCACTAGGATTCCAAGCTAGAATTCTATAGAGTCAGAAGAAGCTTGATTCTTTGATGGAAGAAGGGAAAATCTACTCTAAGAGAGAGTTACTCTACTGCAGTAATGGAAAAAGACAACATGTAATGCTAATCCACACCATACCCTAATTAACCATTTAAGAAGCTATGCTAAGAAGAAATGCTAAATCAACAATAAAAAATGCTACTATCTAAGTTGCAGAAGTAAAAAGCATCAAACAATACTAAGGTGCAAGCAAAGAAACTCAATAAAATCTGTTTTCATTTTTTTTTTGGTTTTTAGGCAAAATCAAGTATGCAAACTAATTGTTCTTGTGGACGTGACAGATGGATGGAAGGTGTTTGAGGATGGCTAGAAGGTTTATGAAGTGGTTGGATGGTGTGGAGGGGTCCTAGAAGGCTTTTTGTGACATCCTAGAGGTTTACCATCAATTCGGCCTTAAAACAGGCCGTTTCAGGAAAACCTACAAGATGTACTAGAAACCTATAGGATGATCTTGTAGGAATTATAGGAAACCTACAAGATATAGCTGAGAGCTAATTGTGAGGTGTTGGAGGTGTTGGGAAGCTTGGGAAAGGTGTGTGATGGTGGAATGGAGTGTTAGAAGGTCTAGGCGAACTCAAGAGTCAATATCCAAGATAAGAGATGGTTAGATTCGCTCAATGTATTTAGGAGAATTTCAATGAAAAATGATGAAAAAATAGTGAGGGTGATGGTGAAACAAGGGATGGCTAAGGTGGATGAAGTGGAAGGTGGCTACTGGTTATGAAGTTGTCTCCTCCTGAAGTACCTTCTCTGCTTCAAACATGTGTGTCTTCCAAAAACTATGAAACAAGATACATTTTCATAAACTAGAAAAGAATGAATCAATTGCCTATATTATGCATGAAGAAATTTGTTGAAGGGAATGAAAGCATGAGTGAGATCTTATTGCAAAAATGGAGATGGAAAAAGATGACAATGAAATCTTCCTTGAAACATTCACCAACTACTGAATTAAGTACAACAAACTCCAAAGCTCATGCAAGAACTAGAAATTTATGTTTTTGGGGTTGCTGAAGGGTCCCTTCCTCAAGTCATGGTCCCAGAGGGAGGAAGTGAGGCCGAGACACCTACTGAAAACCTTGTGGTGCACAAATGGAAGCAAACTATCACTCAACCAATCTAATCTACGCTGCTTGTAATGGAAATGCATCTACTAAGCAAATTAACAATTAAGCTATTGAATCTACACTAGCATACATGTACAATAAAGAGGAGCCTTGGTTGCTAGGGTTGGGCCCTAACCCAAGAGCTTCAGCCCTCTGAGTTAACTCAGTGTTGGCTCAAAACAAAACTCATTCTTATTACCAAAACAACAAATTACATCAAAAGAACCGTCACAAGTCTTGCAGCTCGAAAATAGAGTACAATTTTTAAATGAAAATTTACATCCTACTAAGGTCCTAGACCTCTATACTTATACATTTGAAGTCTCCAATGACTTCCTTAAAATTAGGGAGGCTTGGCTCCCAAACTCGAGATAAACTAGTGCTTTGTCTTTCACTTGCTCAACGGCCTTCTAGTCCTCATGATCTGGCTGTTTGCACTCCGAGCTAATGGAGGAATATTCGAATGGAGGGGTAGTAAATGAGGAGGATTTACCTCCTATAATCCCTCTCACTTGTCACATTCAAGTTTTGACCTTAGTCTTTGCCACAATTCCTTGCTTTTATCCTTTAATCCTGCATTAAATGCACATTAGACCACAAAGAAAAATATCCAACTCTAACTCATCTCACAAACAGAATATAATCAGAAGTAGGCAATAAGTTATGAGAATAGTTGGTTTGACTAAGCTAGGAGGTGAATTAAGGCCCATATAATTACCCAATGATGAGGCTTATCACACTCAAGATAAACCAGGGGCATCAAATGTTGTTGATGGATTTATTGGGACCCTTAACCAAACTCAACCAAGATCCAAGTCTACTGATTGTTCAAAGCTTAATAAAATATACAACCCACTACATCATAGCTATCTAGGAAATGGCAAGACAAGGTTGAAATAATTATCAATCCAGGAAAATCCCATGCCAATGACAACCGAAAAACGAAAGAACCACATGCATGTACCATGCATCCAAATATTAGCTAGGAAATCACACATGCAACTTGTCACTTGCCATGTACACCTATTGCAGCTACTGCTCCAAGATTTTCCTTGTGCTCCCTTGCTTTCCCTTACTTTATTTCTTGCCCAAGCGGTTCCTCTCTCTTCTCTTAGAGGTCAATTTCAGAAAGTGATCAAAAGCTACACTGAAAAATGTTGTGAATTGTTTCTCAAATTCATTTTTATCATTAGTGTTGAGTATCTTCCTTTCCCTTTTCCATTTTCTTTCATTTTCATTCATTTTCTCTCTAATTTCCCTTGCATACATATTTTTTTCTCTTCATATCCCTTTTTCTCCAATTTTCCTTTATGTCCTTAATTAAATTCCATTTGTTCCATCTTTTCCTTTGCCAATTTCCATAGCCATTAATAAATCGTAAGTGATGCCTACTATAATATTTACCCACCATTCAATTTGGAATATGTGTCCCATGACCGTGGTTCAATTTATTTACATGGAAAATCAACTCGAGGTTGTTACAGTGAAAGCATGGGAATCTAATCTAGAAAAGCGAGTAAAGTTAATCTATGGAAGAAAGTAAATTTAATCTATGAAATATTGTATATATTTGATCTAGAAAAACATGTAAATGGAAGGAAATGAAATATTATTTTAAATAATGATTCTACAAATCAAAATTCTCAGTGCAAGAATACAAAATATCTAAATGTAATATTTTTAGATTTTTTCAACTGCTTTTTAATGGTCTGTAAAGAAACAGAGCAATGATGAGGAACTAAAACCCATAAATCAATGTTGAAATAAAACAAAGTATTATTCTAGAAACAAAGCATCTAAGTCTATATTGAAAGACTGAAGCATGAAATAGTTAATATCCACTCATGTAATGCTCATCATATCACACACAAAATTACTTCTCTGAATCACCCGCAGGCGAACGGGCAGGTGGTGAGCACCAATAAAGTTATCAAAGCTATTCTAACAAAGACAATTTCATCACATCGACAAGACTAGGCTGCTCGACTATCAGAGGCCTTCTGGGCGTATCACACAACTTGGAGAAACACTACTAGATACTCTCCGTATCAACTCGTATTTGGTAAAGAATCCATTTTTCCCATAGAATTTGAAATACAAACACTAAGGACAACCCAGGAAGTGGGACTAGATTTAATTGAAGCCCAGGTTAATAGGTTACAACAGATGAATGAATTAGATGAAGCTTGGCTACTGGATCTACAACGTATGTCACTTATTCAACATAAAAGAGCCAAATGGCATGATGCCCTAATTAAGAAAAATACATTTCACGAGGGTGACTGGGCACTCCTTTATGATTCCAGGTTTCATGACTTCCCTGGAAAATTGCAGGCTAGGTGGTTAGGCCCCTATGAAATAAAGTAAGTACATAGAAATGGCACTCTCACATTGAACACCATTGATGGGTTTGGTTCTTATTTTAAAGTGAATGGGCATCGGGTGTGCCTCTACCAAAAACCACTTACTAGAGAATCTTTCTACTAGCAGATATGTGAGGATCCCACCATGCAAGTTTTAGCTGCAGAAGGAAATCCTTCGGTAGCTTCATATTTATAAAATTTATTTCTTCTCTGTAAAATATGTAAATATGGTTATTGATTTGATTTGATTTTCTTTTTCTTTTTCTCTAGTTGTTTTGCTTCAATTAATTGAACGGTCATTGTTCAATCCAATTGAACAACACTTTCTTTTTGGCTTGTTTTGTTATTCAATTAATTGAACAACTACTGTTCAATCTATTGAACAACAATCCAATTGAACAACACTTTCTTTTTGGCATGATTTTGTTGTTCAATTAAATGAACAGCTGTTGTTCAATCTATTGAATAGCCATTGTTCAATCCAATTGAACAACATGTTTTTTTTGGCTTGTTTTGCTGTTCAATTAATTGAACAACTATTGTTCAATCTATTCAACAACCGCTATTCAATCCAATTGAACAAAACTTTCCTTTTGGCATGATTTTGCTATTCAATTAAATGAACAATTGCTGTTCAATCTATTGAACAACCGATGTTCAATCCAATTGAACAACACTTTCTTTTTGGCATGATTCTGTTGTTCAATTAATTGAACATTTGCTGTGCTATTCAATCTATTGTACAGTCACTGTTCAATCCAATTGAACAACACTTACTTTTTGGCGTGATTTTGCTGTTCAATTAATTGAACCACTGCTGTTCAATTTATTGAACAACTGCTGTTCAATCCAATTGAACAACTGCTGTTCAATCCAATTGAACAACACTTTTTTGGTGTGTTTTGTTGTTTATTCAATTGAACAGCTGCTATTCAAATAATTGAACAACACTTCTACATCCCCAATGTGTGCTTTGTTGTTCTTTTGATTGAACAATAGCCGTTCATTCAAATGAACAGCTACTGTTCAATCCCAATTGAACAACACTTTTTCTCTTTGTGGTTATTACTATTCAAATGATTGAACAACGCTTTTTGTGTATCTCTGCTGTTCAATTCCAATTGAATAGAAAAATTCTCTTTTGTGTGATTATTGTTTTCTTGTTTGAATGATTTCTATTCACTCAAATGCTCAATCCCATTTTTATTTTGTTTTTCATTTTGTTTTCTTTTCATGGCATGAAGTACACTACTTTTATGAGGACAAGAATTTATGGATTCTATTGAAGAGAGTTAATACCATTAATGCTATGATCTTTAATAGGACAACTTCTTGATGATATATTCTTTTCAAGAAAGGGACACAATTATTTATATACTGCTTTGATGCATAGCTTTCTTTTGCACTTGATACTGATTGGTCATATTAATACCAGGCTGGTTCCACCCTTCCCGGTTATAGTATTCTATGTCTTTAATAAATAAGACTATGGTTATACTTTTTTATTGACATGTTAAACTTCTGCCACCATCCCTACTCTTAAGGAGTATTAAGCCTCCCTCTATTTATCATAAAAATGTGTAATAACAATAAAATTTTGTTTTCAGACGGTGGATAGGGGGTCTCATTACGAGCCAACCTACCATGTTCATAAGGCTGTAGCAAAGTGACATTCCCACTATGGCCACCACACTAGGGTTATGATCCATTAGATAGCAAGAATATCCTTGGAACAGGAGGTCTCATCACGAGCCAACCTGATCACTTTTGCTACATCCCAGTGAATGACACTGTGGTCATCTGGTTACCACACCAGGTTGCTATTATTCCAGGAGTATGAATTTGAAGTCATTGTGAAGCCAAGAAGGTTAAATGCAGGACCTGACCATTTGTTGCGGATCGAAACAAGCAAGGAACCTAATAATCTGGAGGAATGGTTTCCAGATGTGCAACTCTTTACGATGCACATAGCTGATGATCATTTTGCTAATATTACTCACTTTTTGACTACGAGGATGGCACTAGAAGGATATACAAGTTAGAAAAAGAAGGAATTAGTAGTGCACATGTCAGATTTTTCAGTTATTGCGAGACATTTGTATAAGATGGGTGCCAATGAAATATTGCGAAGATATGTGCCGGACTTTGAGAGGGATAACATTCTTGCTGAAGCTCATGGAGGAGCTGTGAGAGGTCATTATGCAGGCAAGGCAACTGCGTAGAAGATTTTATGTGTAGTTCTATGGTGGCCCACTTTGCACAAGGATTCCAAGGTGTATTCTAAGGCATGTGATGCATCTTAAAGAACTGGCAGAACATCACGAAGGGATGAGTTGCCATTACATCCTAAAGTGTCCTTGCAACCATTTGAGAAATCAATGATTTATTTTGTGGGCCAATTCAGCCCCTAGGAAGGAAAACAGGTGTGCACTATATTATCACCGCGACGAAATATCTCACCAGATGGGCAGAAGCACAACCGGTTAAGGATTGTATAGGGGCTACGACAACAAAGTTTTTGTTTGAGTATGTATTAACCATATTTTCCTACCCAAAAGAATTGATGAGTGATAGAGGTATGCACTTTCTCAATGAAACGATCAGCGGGTTGACTGAAGAATTATAGGTATACCATCAGAAGAGTACACCGTATCACCCTTAGGCCAATGGAATTGTTGAGGCCTTCAATAATATTTTATAGAACACGCTGACAAAGATCTACAAGGTGTAATGAAATGACTGGGATGTGCATGTACTTGTGGTACTATGGGCTTATAGGACTACTTGTAAGAAGCTGACAGGGCAAACACCATTTAGATTGGTATATGGGGTGGGGTCAAAGTTGTAATGTCGATGGAGTATATTTTGCCTAGTCTACACATAATAGCTCTCACATGTATGGTGGACTATGAGGCCTTGGAGGAATGGCTTGCACAACTGATGGAGCTTGAAGAGGATCGATTTTTGGCAAGATTTTATCAACAAGTACCGAAGTAACATGAAAAATCATGGCATGATTGTCATATCAAGCTTCTCACGTTCAAGGTAAATGATCTTATCTTGTTATATGATAGTAAATTCACTAAATTTTTGGGTAAATTCCAGATGCATTGGCTAGGGCCATACATTATAAAATAAATTACATATGGAGGCCTAGTTCATCACGTGATGTTGAATGGGGAACATTCCCTAGGAAGAATGAATCAGAGCAGGTTGAAATTGTATACAGGGGATCTTGCACAATGACTATATGATAGCAGGATAGTCTTAGTACTCCAGGCAGTTGCAAGGGAGCATGGGACTATAAAATACACTGCCTAGTTTGCAAGACAATGGAGCAAGTATCTTGCACGGAGAATGATGAAAATACAACCCATAAAGTTGTGCGTAGGAAGTTGCGCTATGAAGGCAGGTACCATGCAGCACAATAGGAAAGTGACTGTTAGAGTCCATGTTCATGACTTGACGACCATAACACAGTTAAGAGGAGCAGGGTGGCAGCATTTAAGGAAAAAATATTTGAAGATCTGTCGCAAAAACAACATTATTTGTCAGAATTGGGGGGTGCAGGGGAATGACTGGATTTGAATTCAAAAACCTTTATAAATTACGTGTGCCGATCCAACAAAGAACAATTTGCACTCTCAGAATTGTTAGTGAAATTTGTTGTCTGTCACCTATGAACAGATCGGCTTAGGAAGATTTAGTTGCGAGCCCCGTGTTTGCTAAGTTGTCTGAGATAAACCAAACGTTTATTCTTGACAAAATTCTTGGACCAAGTCCTTCTGAAACTGTGAGTACTGGCGATGTTGCCTCTAAGGGAGTTTCCCTGGAAGTTATAAGTATGGAAGCTCCGACCCTTGTGCCTACAGTGCCACAGTCATCTAGGCCAAATCCTACCCCTACTAGAGAAACCCAACCAACCAAATTAAAGAAATCTATGATGGAAAAGAATAAGAAAGTGGTGCCGGTGCGTGCTTCCCCAAGGAAGCATATCGAAACCTAGAAACTAAAGAAAGATAAGCAACTAGAGAAAATAGTCGACCTGGAGGTGGAAGAAGGCTAGGGAACACAAGACAATGATGCTGAAGGAGTAGAACCCATAACCAAGCTACCCAAGTATATCCCTCCGCAAAAGGGAAAGGCGAAGGTCACGAAGGACCCAAATTCTGATAAGTTCACCATTTCTATGTCCTTGCTACTTGAGCAGGTCCCGTTTGAAGGTCCTCGGCTCGCGTGGATCCCACTATTGAAAATGGAGGATTGGGACCTTGCAGATCACTCTAGGTTTCCACAATTGGTGACAGATAAATTTATGATAAGGGTCTACTATGTGGAATCAGGTGTTACAATGCTGGAAATGAAGGAATGGGTCTGCGGCGTTGAGAACTCTGGGGTACTCAATCTGCTATGCGTACCTCATTATCACCACACCCCCATTAACATAATGTGTGTGTGACAAATTCTAACATTGGTACACGATGGTTGTCTATGGCGAGGAGGGCCTATACCCATTACACACATGCTTATTCACAGAATCACACACCTTCCTTATAAGGGCACGAACCCGACCAAGGAGTTTGGTGGAAAGACTAGGGAAAAATACATCATAGAAAGAATAAAGAGAGATTATGGCCTTGTGAATAAGTTGTGAGGTTATTCTATTATGTCTATAACAGACCCAACAGTTCAATTGGATACCCAAATTTTAGTAGGGAAGGTGATGAGGAAATGTTGTGAGGATGAAGTTACGATGCTCATAGTTTCCTTGGCTACATAGTGTGCGAAAGGCGTACAATTTAATTGGTCTAGATACCTCTGTTAAGGGTTCCTCACGAACTGCCGAGAGGCCCAGGATGAAACCGAGACATTTCACTATGCTTGGTTGTTACTGTCCATTGTGCTCGTTGCATGGGACTTGCTGGAGGATAGCCAATTTCCTCCGCTCGAGGAAGGATTGCCGAAGGCAACACAATTCACTTCCTTATGGGCTACAAAGGATGTTGCGTGAATTATCGAGACAAAGATATTTTGGGTTCTTATGGAAATGAGTCTTTGCATGGCCATCAATCAACGTCTAAGGTTGTACCCAACCTTGTTCACGCAGCTGTCACTCTACGTGACATTCAAGGCTGACTTCCACCGAGTATATATCAAGGTGCGAAAGGATCTAAAGCAGAAATGGCATGACTTGCCATATTTGGTGACAAAAATGGATGTGCAGGAGGTTGTAGCGAAATAGCTTGCAGAGTGGCGCGCCCCATCAAACTAAGTTGTTGGACCAAGCACGGGTTTAGAAAGTTCTGTCACGCAAACAAGGAAGGAGGCAACTAAGCAGGTTGTGCATAGTTTGGCAACCTAGAAAAAGAAGGAAGCCAAAGAAAATGCTTGTGTGGAGCAATAACGCTCTGTCAAGGAGCAGGCGGAGCAGGAACAACACGAGTCACAGAAAGGTGACAAGACACCTTCGTTAGAGACAGAGGAGGAAATTTTTTTAGGACAAGGCAATGGATGGGATGAAGGGCAGAGCACTGCATTTATTCTGAAGAGACATGGCAAGGAGCAGTAGGGTGGTACAAGGAAGGAGCAGAAATTAGATCAGTTGTAGGGTGATCCCATGGTGTTAACAGAGGGTGATCTCGATGAGATTGGGGATAAAATCCAGGACACCATCACAGAAGTTCTACAGTAGTTTGAGAAGTAATACATGTAAATGTTGGTGAGCATCCAAAAGGATCTACGTGAGGTGTAGATCCAAGCAAGAAGAGTATAGGTGGGCACCAGACAAGTGAGCGCAGGGCAAGCGAGCCTGGCCTATTACACAACAATTTGTCACCGTCCCTGCTAACCCTGTCCCGTATCTTGGAGGACTCATTTCGGGACCTATGAGAAGTGACATGGCCTAAAAACACTTGCATTGCATTCCTCTAAACATGAGCTTTGTTTGCCCTGAAGACATCTTCTGCTGAAAAACCCTAAAAATAACTATTTTTCCATTGGCGCAGTCCCATAGTTCAGCCCTCGCGCCAAGGGGGAAAATCCTCCAAAGAGGGTGCGCCAATTGGCGCTCTGTCATAGAGTCGCACCTGTGCCAGCCATATTAAGAGGTATTTTTTAACAAATAAACAGTGGAAGTTTCGTCCTAACAAATTCCTGCACTGCTATCTATCTTGATTTGGGCGGTTCGGCTACGAATTTCCATAGAGAGGAAGTGGTTTGCCACCTCTTGTGGAAGCTTCCTTAATGATATGGCCAATCCCATGATTATTGGTTATGATCCCAACTCCCCTTCCTCCATCTATAAAAGCTTTCCCATTTCCTTTGCAAGCTAGTTTCGGAGTTCCAGAGTTTCATAATTCCCAAATTCCTAAGAGCTTCATGCTGCAAGAGCCTTCTTGATTCCCTTAAGGCCAAATCCAAGCAAGGAGACTATTGTCCAAGATCCAAAGAGAGAGGTTTTTCCTTATTCCCAACAGGCTTTGTGAGACATGTTCTGCTGACTACCTGCCAAAGGAGAATCCAGCATCAGAACATTGGTTGTACTCTACTTTGATTGATTATTAATGAACGACTACTGGTTATGGTTCCACTCTTGTTAATATTTATGATGATGAGTTATGTCTTTTCTGATTGACATATAGTTGCGTATATTTGATTTTATGCTTGCATTTGTATTGTTTCTTGTATGTGCAGGTGTCCATTCACGGAGATCGTGAGGATTGTGATCTACTGGAGCATAGGAATGAGAGAACCACCTCTCCCACAAACAATAGCGTTGGAATCCAGGTAGGTCTTCATCACTGGTCTGTTTATTTGCAATTAGGAACTTTCGCTATAGCATTTGACAATTTTTTTTAGACCTGGTTTGGGCTAGTAGGGATCGCCTCTATCCACAGAGGGGATTTACCTCTTCAACAATTTGGTGACTCCGCTGGGGAGCTTGTTTAGCCTTTTCAGTTGTTTCTTGATTTTTTCTTGCTTGGTCAGCCTTTTGGGCTGGGTTCTTTTGCTATTTTTTCTTCTTGGTTTTCCTGGTTATCGTTGGTCTGGTTTTGGATTGCTTATTTTTCATTTTGGCACAGAAAACTTGACTGACACTTTTTTCGCGTAACAATTGTGCCAATTGGCACGAGTTGTCAATATATCACTCGCGCCAATCCTTAAAAGGTGCTAGTTTTAGCCTGATAGTCGTGCCAGGCCTGAGATTGCTAGGTTTTGCTTGATTTTAAGCCTTCTGAGCCTAGTCTTTGATTTTGGATACATTTGCTTGACTGCTTGAGTGTGTTGGAGTCCTGTTTGACTGGTTTTAACCTTCATCCTTTGGTTGTTTGCTATTTTCCATCGATTCCACGTTTTTAGCCCTAGAGCATCTAGTGGCTTTGTGTGTTGAGCCCTCCTTAGGAGTTTTGGGTCTTTTATTGGTCCAGTCAACTTTCTGATTACTCCCCTGCATTCGTTTAGTGGTTGTTAATCATTTCATTGCGATGTTTGAGTGACTTACCTCTTTTTCACTTGAATTCCGCCTTGTTTCGCTTTGGGCCTCGATTACACGGCTCATTTGTGTCTTTGGGATTTTTCTCAGTTTTGAAGGATTGCTTTATCAATTTTGGGATCTGATTGTGCTTGCATTGAGTGAAATTTGCTTGTTTTTGCTCTCTTATTATCATTTCTCAAATTGTGTTATCTTTTCCTTAATTTTTCAGTTTGTTTAGTGCATCTTTCCCTTAACATTAAAAAATGAAAATCTCTTTTTCTTTTCATTAGTTAATGTGAATTAGAGCTTTTCATTGTTATTAGCGATTAGTGGCTTTGAAGAAAAGCTTTTTGATTTCCATTAGTTGCATTAGAGATATCATTGGTTGTTTCCTGATCATTTTGTTTGTGTGAAAGCTCTCAACTCTCTTATAGTTAGCGTTCATCGAATAAAATGATATACTGTGGCATATAGCTTGCATTTAGGAGATTTTGAGATACTACATTCACTAGGGCCTAAAAACTAAAACGTAATTGAAGATAAATGTTAAAATCTACTCAATTTACACTAAGGAAACATTGGAATTTAACAGAACATATTTAGAGGTCTAGGCTAGAGATGTGCTTTGGCGTCGTTGAACCTAGTCACTTTTGTTTCCACTCAAGGTTGGGTGATTCCTCCTTCTGTGACTCAATAGTGGTCTAGTACAAAATTGTGCTCCCACGTACTGTCGAGTATATGGGGAGACCCCACTAGGTTATCATCCTTTATCCATAGGAAGCCGAGTCTGCCGCCCTATACCCGTGATACACTGAACACAGCATTCGGGGAGATTGCTTACACGTACGGAAAGTCCTTGGTTGATTTCTCTTTAATTTCTAAAACCAAGGTGTATATTGCAGTTCACGGTTATTTGGTACACCCTCTTTGCCTAGTATCCCTGATCAGTCATTTGATCTTTTCTGACTCCCTAAATTTGAAAGGATCACCAAGCGCTTGTCCTTTCACGCTTGTTTCAAATCTAAAAGTGATAGAGTCACCTTTTATCCGTTTCTTGACTCTTAAAACATGAAATGGTGAAGTTTCTTAATTTCAATGTGGTAAAAGTTAAATCACCCGCGATCACACGCCCTGTTAGATTCTGCTTGTTGGCCGTTTGATTGTGTATCTTGACTCTTTTTCAGCCTCGTGTGTGATTTTTAGTTTTGATGGCAACTTTTCCAGAGTTCACCAACCTAGGAACCCCCTTTGACGGGAATCCTGGTCATTTTCCTCCTTTTGGGAATGTTGGTGCTCCTTACATGGAAACGTTTTCCCTTCCTGGGTTAACTGTTGGGTTGCCTATTTGGTTGTTCTCAACCTTTGTGGTCTCTAATGTCTCAACTAGTAGTCAATCAGTTCCTCCACCCGAACAACATCATGTTTATTCCAAGGTGGACCTCTCCCCTTCTTCGCCTGTTTCTACGTCCTCATCTTCTACTTCGCCTGGTGAAAGTCTGGTTTCAAGTAACCAGGTGGCTAAGAAGAAGAAGAAGAAGACGAAGAAGAAGAAGTCTCAGAAGCAAGAGGCTAAAAGTGTAGCTACTACTCCAAGTACAGCTCAGGTAAGAACTCCTTTTGCTCCTCTGCAGAATGTTAAGTTTCCTTGTAAATTGTGCACGGGAGACCATCTTCTTCGTGATTGTCCTGGCATTCCTAGGGTATTAGAAGTATGGTCTCACGATCTGGCTCATCCCTCATCGTCCTCTGAAGCTCATGGCGATGCTACCCTATCAGCTGGCAATGGTGAGAAGAAAGGGAAGATTCGAATCCCCTGTACACTATGTGAAGGCAACCATCCCCTTCACCTTTGTCTACTCATGGATAAAGCTTCCACTGTCTTGGAAAGTATTACAGCTTCCTCACCCCAACTTCCCATTGGTTATCAGAGGCTCTCTTTATACCTTCTCCATGTCGATAATGAGATTGACTTAGATTCTTCTCTTGTCTGCCCTCCTCCTTTCGATCCTGGCTGTGCCAAGCCAGTTCTGGACCCACCATTGGTTGGAGAAAGTGTCGACTTGGGTTCAACACCTGTCGATCACTCGGACTTGGAAGAGCATCATGCTCATGTTCTTCTCGTCTTGTCAGATTCTCCTGAGTCTGAAAATGACCCTCCTATCCCAGCTAATCCTGAGAGTCCTTCTTCGGTTCCTATAGAGCAGGGGGCAATCATACGATTCCCCCACCAAGTACTTTAGTCGTTTCCTTCGACTAGAGTCATTTGACCACCTTCCACCTTCCATCCCATGTGCCTTTCCAGATTACAGTACATGCATATGATAAGGCAGTACCTGGCACTGTCTTGGATGAGGGTGCATCTGTTAGTATTATGCCTTCCACTACTTGGCAAGCTTTGGGCTCCCCACAGCTTGTGCTGGTCGCACATAATCTATTAGCATTTGACGGAGGAACCAGTCAACCGTTAGGGATCCTTCCGAAGTTCCCTATTACTTTGGGAGGCAAAACCGTGTATATAGACATACTGGTTACCAAGGTGCTTTAGACTTCAGTCTTCTCCTTGGCTGTGACTATGTTTATGCCATGGGGGCCCTTGTCTCTTCACTTTTCCATGTGGTTTGCTTTCCACACGATGAAATAATTGTGACTATAGAAGAATCGTGCCTCCTGCGCAGTTGTCCTCTCCTCCTGGTTTTTATCCACCGGTTGTATCTGCCCCATCGCAGGTCAACTACATGGCTACTTATCCCGTGCCTATATCTAGTGATGCTGCCGTCGTGCATAGTGTCCTGGGGGCATTGGGTCTTGACTTCCAAGATGTTATCCTTCCACCGGGAGTGGCACTCTTGGAAGAAATGACTTCCTGTTCATTATGATGAAGTTCGTTCGGAGCATAGTTCGCTTTCCTATGTTAAGCTCCTTAAAAAATGAAACTAGGTCTAGTCGAGCATAGTTCCTGATCTTGTGTCAAGCTCGTTAAAAAATGAAACAAGGGTTATGAGGATAGTTCCTTTTACTATGCAACCCATTAAAAAATGAAACAACTCCCTTTCCAAATCGAGTCTTTTGATTAAGATCTTGTAAAATACAAGTCGAGTCTTTCCAAGATCTCGAAAGAGAACCTTCATTCCATCCACTTTATTGAATGCAATGAAGCTTGGGGGGCATGTACCTCGTTTTGCGTCATTATGCTGGGGGCATGCAAACTTATAAAAAGCATAGCTTTTTATTTCAATCTTGTGTAAACATGAAACCGAATCCAAGCAAAGTTCTCCATGGTTCAAGCTTGTGTAAAAATGAACCCATACCCGATGTACATCTCGTGATTGTTATTTTTATCCACTCAATTATGCTAGATGAGCCTTGGTTGTTTCATTCCATTGCCACCATCTCTTTGGCCGATCATATGATTTCACTCGGGTGTTTTTTCCTTTCCTGAGGAACGACAACAATGAGTGGTTTTATTAGCCAGCCTCTTGACCATTACATGTTTTGAGTAGTTCCACCATTGTCGGAACCAGTTGCTACCATTTATACCACTCGTTCCTCTAGGACGAGTCACCTTTGAGCTCTTTTCTGACTCGTAAAATATGAAAATATTGCCGAGTATTTTTTCCCTTTTTGACTCATTAAAGAGAATAAAAATGGAGGTCTACTTTCAACTCTTTTCTGAACTTTTAAAGATGAAAATATTGTCAAGGCCCTTGTCATTTCGATCTCATTAAAATGGATGTGAAATGACATCTACCCAGTAAATGTTTACCCCTTTTTTGGGTTGGGATGGATTATTTACGAAAAAGGAATACCCTAGCCTATCGCGACTAGGAGGTTTCCTCGGATTTGGTTTTCTACCTTTTCGGGTCTGAGGAACTATTTACGAAAAGGGACCTTTGGAGTTTACTTTTCTACTATCTTTTCAAACTCTCTAAACATGAAAAGATGCCGAGATCTCCCTTTGTCAGACTCATTAAAACTTGATGACATTGGATTCTGTCGAAATGACGTTTTACAAGCATATGCTATCCCCTTCAAGCTTGTTAATAAAAATAATTGGGGTACTCACTAGAAATGGTGGGGAAAATGGAACCAACATCATTGTCGTGTTGATAGTATGTCACTCTTGAACATGGCACTTGTCTGCATTCGTGTCAGGGTGGGGACATCTCATCTTGTTTTTCACTTGCCTCCGTGGGTTTGGGTGACCCTGTTTGACCTCTCATTTTCTCTTTGCCTTGTCACCATGACCTTTGATCGATTGATGTAAAATACTTCCAAGTCCACTGTCATGCCACCGATATGTTCAAGAGAAGTTGACCTCTGCAAAATATCAACCTCCCTCTAATAACTCATATAATCCTGATTCACAAAAACATTATCTTCCTCTGTCTCGCGTCGATAATGTGGGAAATACTATGGCCCACCTTCGGTCAAGATCACTTCCTGTCGACTTCAGCTCATTATCCAGGAAGCTGATCTAGAGACTCCATTCTGGTGCCTTGGAGCCTGCATGCCTCAATGGTAGGTTCTTCGCATTCGACATGAGGTTTTCATCATTGGCCTCCGATCGGATGATTCTACGGGTGTTTGACGCCAGCTCACTGATTCACACGCCGTAGATTGTACCTGTAGTACCTTGAGGGCCATTGTCATTATTGGTGGTACGCCTCACGTTTGTTAACAACTTTCACCATTGGCTGGTAATCAGACGATGTTCCTACATGTTCGGCTTCATCTCATATATTCGCATGCTTGAATTTGTACTTTGTTTGGATTGAGATGGAGCGCAAGACCCTAGATTTTGTCTGTTGAGATCCAGGCTGAGATTTTGTGGATTACTCTGATTGTTACATGACTCATTCACTGGATGGCTACGACCATGCAGTCTATTTATCGATCCTCACTGGATGGATGCGCCCATACCTTGGATCTGGCTTATTATTACTCAGCTATGGATGGCTGCACCCATACCACACATATCATGTATTTGAGATATCAGTTGTACTTCTCCATGTAGGTTTTCCAGCGACAGTGTTTTCGGTTGGACATGTTCTCGTAAAGCATTTCACCCCTCTCTCTCTCTCAGGCCTCATGCTTTAGGGGGCATCTGTTACATAAAAATTTGTCACCGTCCCTGCTACCCCTGCCTCGTATCTTGGAGGACTCATTCCGAGACCTATGAGAAGTGACATGGCCTAAAAACACTTGCATTGCATTCCTATGAACATGAGCTTTGTTTGCCCTGAAGACATCTCCTGCTGAAAAACCTTAAAAATAGCTCTTTTTCCATTGGCGCGGTCCCATAGTTCAGCCCTCGCGCCAAGGGGGCAAATCCTCCAAAGAGGGCGCACCAATTGGCGCTCTGTCATAGAGTTGCACCCGTGCCAACCATATTAAGAGGTGTTTTTTAACAAATAAATGGTGGAAATTTCGTCCTAACAAATTCCTGCACTGTTATCTATCTTGAGTTGGGCGGTTCGGCTACGGATTTCCATAGAGAGGAAGTGGTTTGCCACCTCTCATGGAAGCTTCCTTGATGATATGGCCAATCCCATGATTATTGGTTATGATCCCAACTCCCCTTCCTCCATCTATAAAATCTTGCCCATTTCCTTTGCAAGCTAGTTCCGGAGTTCCAGAGTTTCAGAATTCCCAAATTCCCAAGAGATTCATGCTGCAAGAGCCTTCTTGATTCCCTTAAGGCCAAATCCAAGCAATGAGACTATTGTCCAAGATCCAAAGAGAGAGGTTTGTCCTTATTCCCAACACGCTTTGTGAGACATGTTCTGCTGACTACCCGCCAAAGGAGAATCCAACATCAGAACATTGGTTGTACTCTCCTTTGATTGATTATTAATGAACGATTATTGGTTATGGTTCCACTCTTGTTAATATTTATGATGATGAGTTATGTCTTTTCTGACTGACATATAGTTGCGTATATTTGATTTTATGCTTGCATTTGTATTGTTTCTTGTATGTGCAGGTGTCCATTCACAAAGATCGTGAGGATTGTGATCTTCTAGAGCAGAGGAACGAGAGCACCACCTCTCCCACAAACAATAGCGTTGGAATCCAGGTAGGCCTTCATCGTTGGTCTGTTTATTTGCAATTAGGAACTTACGCTATAGCGTTTGACGATTGTTGCTAAACCCGGTCTGGGCTAGTAGGGATTGCCTTTGTCCGTAGAGGGGATTTACCTCTTCAACATGGTCGCCGAGACAAGCCAAGCATCAGAGTTAGTAAGGACCCTAGACCTCAGAACTATAGCATTTCTAGATGGGTCCCTTCATGCAGAGACCATCGATGATCACATTATCCTAAGTACAATCAATAACTTCATGCTGAATATAGTGGATCTCTGCAACGAGATGCTCCACATGCTGCATATAGGGGTGGCAGATGAATTGAGAACTAGTGAGCAGTGCGCCTTCAACCTTATCAGCGAGTGTGGAGTGAACAATGAGCAGATGTTTGCTGAAAATACATAAGATTTGAAAGAAAAGGAGGCACTTCAGATGTGTAGTTCAAGTCTGGAGTCAGCAGTAGCAGAGGCATGCAAGACAATGCCTGAGCTTCACATCCTGAAGGATGCACAACCAGAAGCAAAGATCAGAAAACTAGCTGCTGGTGTGTGTCAGGCTAAAGCAGAGGTTGGCCAAGTCCTGTTGAGCTCAACATGAAGATCACAGCACTGCAGTTAAAGCTATAGTCTATGACTCCACCTGAGGTCTAGGAGCAAAGTGGAACCATGACAAAGGGAAGGAATGGATACCATGGATGCCATAGTCACTAACTATACGACATTGTTCGAGCAAGCTATGGAGAAAGTGAATAATCTTCAGGAGGATATGAACCAACAAACACTGAACATAGAGGTTAGGGAGTTGCAACAACAATATGATGAAGTTAGGGCAACCTCATGCTCCATAGCACCATCGCAACTCCTAGCCAAATCACAGGAGGGAAAAGCAACTCCTAGCACAGTTAGAGGAAGCGTAGAAAAAGGAGGCCTTGCTAAAGGCCACATTGCAACCATGGTTGGAGGAGGCTTATCAAGTCACAACTACCATCTAGGATAATCTTAAAGGGTTGCAGTAGAAATAGCAGACAATGAGGCTAGACGTAGAGGGACTAACTATAGAAAAATTGGTCGAGGAGGTCAAGAAAGCAGCAACGCAGAGAACTGTTGAAGTTGCAGTAATCCAGGTGGAGCTGGGGGATATTCACAGTAAGATCGCAATGCTAGCCGAGTGACTCGAGGGTGAGTCATGATCTTTGTGTTGGGGGGTTGTTGGGATGGGGTCCCTTGGGTTAGTTTGGGGTTAAGATAACCCAAGTTTTGGTACATTTTATGCAAATAATGTAAAGTCTCTACGATATGTGGATGGAGAGTGTGTGGATGACTAGCATTCAAAGGGGTTTAGCCCCTTGTTTTATGTAAATTTTGAGTCAGTTTTGAGATTCACCCATGGTCTGCGGACCATGGGATTGTATGAGAAAGGCTATAAATAGGTGTTTCTTAGAGAGTCTAAGGAAGGTTTTTGATAATGAAGAGTATGCTAGGGTGAAAAGTGATGGCGAAGAGCAGTGAGTAAGGTAGAAGAAATGCTCTACAGGTGAGCACGTAGAGGCCTAGGTAGAGTCCACAACTGAGTGCGTGAACCTCTGCAGCTGAGTGCACAGGGCAGTTTTGAGTCTGTAACCTTGAATTAAAGATGGTTTATGAAGAATTCTTGCATATTTATGTTTATCTCTGTGAATATTTATGTTTTCGATGAATAATTTGTTTTTAAGGAATATTGATCAAATGTTGCGCGATTCTCTTGAATAAGTCTTATTAATGTACACAATGCATGTTTAAGTATTTTCGCAAAGACTCTTATGCATTCTCTGATTTTTACTATGAACCTAATTAAATCTACGTGAACCCTAATTTAGGACTGCTCTCTGATGCACGTAAATATATAGATTGACTATTAAAGGTCTGCAAAGACCAATCGTAGACCGTCGCAAAGGTCTGAAGGCCATTCTGATAGAGTTGCAGTAATGTGCCATAAGAGTTTATCGATATGTGTGAAGGCAGAACTAAGGTGCTAAAAGACATCATACTAGTGTCTGGATGAAAAAACTTGGTTCTTTCATCCCCCCATACTGCTTCGGGTGAGACTGTAGCCTACGCTATGCAGGTTGTTGCCAAAAGGGCTAGTAGTGTATGGTTTTGTTGGTTGGCATAGCTAACTCTGAACTTGGGTCAAGACCCCCTAAACCAACAATGAGATCCTGTGCATTCTTACCATGACCTCCAGAATCTTATAAAAACGTGCATATGAAGCCTGTATCTTGGTGACAAATGGTGCGAGTTTATGATAGTTCTAGATCATCATCAAGATCTGTGCTTTGTATAGCTCTCCCTGCGACTTCATCATCTTATGAAAGTAAAGCGAGGCACCCTTGTACCTCATTGTCCATTCCTGCACATGGGTGATAACAACATGTATGTCCTTGAGAGTTTGGACAACCTTTCTGCTCTGTTGTTGAAAAACATGTAGATGGATAACTGCCTTATGCATAGTGATAAATCTGTCATAGAGTTTCCGCATAGTGTCCTTAAGAGTTGATACTTCAGCAAGTATCTCTTTCCTCATCTCTGCTATTGTGGATCCTGTAGATTGTTCTGCCTTCTACCTGGGCTCTTGCAAGTTCTTTGCCATCTTTTCATTCTCTACTAATAAGAACTTGACATTTGAGCTTATGGTTCCTACATAAGCCATAGTGGCATTGACCATGGTGACTCGATTCTTTTTGACATCTGACATTGTTAGCTTAGGGGGTCCTGACCCAGGTTCAGAGTTAGTTGTGCCAAACAAATCCCTATGCTACTCGCCCTTTCGACATTAATCCATGGTGCACAGGTTGAAGTCTCACTCGAAGAAGTATGGGGGGGGGGTGTTAGAACCAAGTTTCCACACCCAGAGATCAGTGTGATGTCCTTCTGCGACCTAGATCTACCTTCACGCAAATCTCTAAGCCCTTATGGCTTATCACTATAACTTCTTTTAATCAGCCTCTAGACCTCCATGAAGGTCTATGACTAGCTTTTGCGGATCCTGAACATGCCAATTAGTTGTTTACGTGCACCCTAGATTACCCTTGGATAAGTATTTACTCAGATCTACCTAAGTGTTTAATAACTTTAACAGAAAGTGTTAGGATCTTCGCATAATCACTTAACATTAACTGCATTCAGATAGTAATATAGATCAAGTAAAGTCATGCTTCAATGCATCATTATTTCATAAGGACATCATTCATGACAACATATATCACAATCATACATAACATAAATAAAGAGATAAAACACAGGAATTTCTGTAACAATCTTCTTTATTTATCTTCAGTATAAGTTTACAGACTCAATATTTCATGCGCACTTCATTGCAGGAGTTCATGCACTTAGCTGGAAACACTACTCTAGGCCTCTGTGCACTTAGCTGTAGAGCCTATTCCCCCTCTAAAACTTACTTCTCTTTGCTCGACTTCTTCGCTCGTACCCAAAATCAAACTTAGATCTCTTGCTTGAGCCTCCCTAAGACACACTTATTTATAAAATCCCATGGTCTTTGGACCATGGGTAGATATTCAAAAACTGACTCAAGCTTACATAAAGGAGGATAAATACCTTTTTTGACTCTTAATTAGCTACGAGCTCCGCGACCACAATTTGCAGAGACTTTTCATCTTTTTACATCAAAACTTGGGCTTTTGCCCCAAAATTGACCCTAGGGGACCCCATCCCAATAGGCCCCCAACACAAAGGTCGTGACTCACCCTCGAGTCACTCAGTTGGTGTGGTGATCTTGCTATGAAGATCCCCCAGCTCCTCCTACACAACTACTACTTTAGCTGCAGTATGCATGGCTATTTGTTTCACTTGTTCCACCAACTACTCTGTGGCTGGTCCTTCACCGGCTTGCTTGATCTTCCGCTGTGTAAGCTGCAAGTTTTCCAACTTTTCCTGTACGTTGGATGATACTAGGTAGGCTTTTTCCAACCAAGGACCCAACTGTGCCTTAAGGACTGCTTCCTTTTTCTGTGTGGCTTCCACTTGTGAAAGGAGATGCCTTGCCTCCTGTAACTTGGCGAGGCACTGCATTGTAATAATGGTGCAAGCCATCACCCTAACCTCATCATATTGCTGTTGGAGTTTGTAGATCTTTGTATTCAAAACCTGCATGGTGGGATCTTCCTGCAGGGTCATCACCACTTCCATGTCCTGTTAGAATAAAGTTGTGTAGTTAACAACCGTGTCATGCACAATTTCAATTCCTTCCTTGACGACAGCTTCGCGTTGCTCCCTGACTTCAGGCGGAGTGGAAGTTTGTGAATTGAGTTCCAGCTCCATGATTTTCATGTTGAGTTCAAAATAAACTCTGACCACCTTTACCTTAGCATCACAGACACCCATAGCCAGTTTCCAGATCTTGGCCTCTAGTTGCTCTTCCTCAGGGATGTGCAACTCCAGCACCGTTCAACACACCTCTGCAACTGCCTCCACCAATTGGGAATTCTGCTTCTTGATTGTATCTCTTTCTTTTAGAGCCTCCATCTTCTCAGTGAACATTTGTTAATTGTTCACCCTATACTCGCTGATTAAACTGAGAGCGCACTTCTCCCGCACTCTCAATTCTGTTGTCACACCTGTTTGTAGTGCGTGAAGATATTCGTTGGGGAGTGGTGCAATGTTGAGGCCGATGTTCTTGAGAGTACTCACGATGACCTTGTCATTGGTTGATTTCGTGCTCAGGGATCCTTCAGGTAGCGTGACTATCTTGACATCCACTATCCTAACTAGCTCTGTAGTCTGATTGGTCCCCAGTGCCAAGCTCATTTGTGCAGTGCTGCCTTGTCCTGTGCCCACCTGAATTCGGCTGGTTTGGATCTGCAGTTCACACAAGTCCTTCTGAATATTGCCTAAGGGTAGCAAGTGTCGGGCACCCTGTCCTCAATCTAGTCAAGATCGCACTCTATCAGCGTAATGGGATCCAGTGGTGGCTTAGTTGCCTTTGATTTCTTCTAGGGACCCTCCTTATGTTCTTCTTTGTACCTCTTTACCTGTAACAGAGTGCTTTTCCCCTCATCACCTCCACCGCCTTGTACTAACTGCTCTTCCTCCTTAGTTTGGGGTGAAGGGGATTAACCACTTCGCTCGGAGTCATGCTACTCTTGTTCAGCCTGTTGTTTTGCAACATGCTCCTTTTCTAGTCGGGCATTCTCCTCGGCCTCCTTTCTTCACTGTGCAGCCAACTTTTGTACGGCCTGTTTTGCTACCTCCTTCCTCTTTTTCTCTGCAGTGCTCCCTGCGTCTTTTCTTGTACCCACAGCCAAGTCGGTTGGAGTATGCCAATCTACTGGCTAGTGCTTGATTACCTCTTGAATCACTTCCTCTGTGGTGAGATATGGAAGATCAAACCACTTCTGCTATGGGTCCTTCCATGCCCTGATATAGACGCGGTGAAAGTCAGCCTTGAAATTTGTGTACTTTGATAACTGCTCATACATGGTTGGGGATAGCTGTGGCCACTAGTTGATGGCCATGCAAATGGTCACCTCCATCAAAACCCAGAATATTTTTGTTTCTGTGACCCTCGCGGGGCCCTTTGTTGCCCAAAGGGAGGCAAATTATGCAACCTCTGGTAAACTTGCCTCTAATGGGGGGAACTAACTGTCCTCCCACAATTCCCAAGCAACTAGCACAATAGAGAGAAGCAACCATGCATAGTGGAAGGTCTTTCTCTCGTCTTGATCCTCGTGACAATTCGCAAGGAACTCGTTACATAGATAGCATGACCAATTAAACTGCACACCCTCCGTGCATTGTGTAGCTAACGAGATCACTGGCATCCGAACCTCATCCGCACGACACTTCCTCATGACCTTACCAACTAGTATCTGCATGGAAATTTTCACCACGGGTTCGATGATGAATGTTATGGAGTACCCGGACAGCATCTTGATAAGTTCAAATTTCTTCTTCATCTTTTCTGCGAAGTCACACTCGCTTGTCTTTACGCCAAACTCCTTAGCCGTATTCAAGCCTTCATGTGGTAGGAGCGTGATCCTATCGATGAGCATGTCTGTGATGGGCATAGGTGTGCCAAGACATAAGCACCCATCATGAACCATAGTCAGTAGCTATTTTATACAAGTGGTATTTATGTTGGAGCGATGGTAGTGGGGCACCCACAACAGGTTCAAAAACCCTGATTTATTTGCTTCACGGATCCACTCAACTGGATCCAATGTAGTGACACCTAAGTCTTTGTAATACACCCATTTCATGTAATTCTTTGTTGCGAGGTGGGGGAACCTCTCATGGTCAACCAAGTCCCAATCCTCCATCTTTAAAACGGGAACCTGCGCCAGAAGTGAACCTTCGAAGGTGATGTTGTCTGGCAACAGGGGTGTATGAATGAGGAATTTTTCTGTGTTCGGGTCCTTGGTGACCTTCACCTTTCCTTTACGTGGAGGTATATACTCCAGCAACTTGGATATGGGCTCCACACCTTCAGTGTCTATATCTTCAATGCCCTCTTCAGCCTCCAAATCTACAACCTTCTCAGGCTTCTTGTACTTCTTTTGTGCCTAGGTAGCAGATTGCTTTCTAGGTGACTCACGCACTAGCACCAACCTTTTCTGCTTGTCTTTCTTCAGCTTACAGGTCTCACGAACTGGTGTAGGCTTTAGCTTAGGAGACCATGGTGCTGTTGGCATACGAGTCAGAGCCTCCATGCTCACAGCTTATGGAGCCACTCCTTTGGAGGCAATATTTTGTCCAGTGCTTGTAGTCTCTCCTGGTACTCACATAATGCTACGAATACATTGTTGGGTTTCCTCGGGTAGATTATCAAACATAGTGCTTAATATCAAATCCTAAAAAAACTTGTGATTCATAAGTGATAGAGAACACAACTCAAAAATTCTAAGGATGCAAAGTGTTCTCTGTTGGATGACCATGTGTAATAAATAGCATATTTTGAATTCAAATTCGACCGTTGCCCCCAAAATCCATCCATTAATGCTAAATTGGTAGCATATCTCCAAAGATTTCAGCCTTAAATGCCGCCCCCCGCTCCTCTTAACTGTCTCCTGGCTGTCAAATCATGAACATTTACCCTAACAGTCGTGTTCTGGCTATGCTGCACTATATCTCCCTCCATGGGGCAGCTCCCTTCACGCCACTTCTGGTATTGTGACATCACCCTTTTTCGAGGAGCCCCCCTGCCGTGTAGCTACCAAAACCGAGTAGTATAGTTTATAGTCCTGCGCTCCCTTGCAAATGTCTGGAGCACTAAGACTGTGCTACCGTCATGTAGTCATTGAGTCGGATCTCCTTCATAGGGCTTCAACTAACTTCCATTCACTTTTCTTAGGAAAGGTTCTCTGTTCTGCTTTGCGAGCTGAACTGCGTCCCCATCTATGATTTCTTTGATGACATATGGCCCCAACCAGTGCATCTTAAACTTTCCTGGAAATTTAGAGAACTTATTATCATATAATAAAATCAATTCATTTACCTTGAATGTGTGCAGCTTGATGTGTTGATCGTGCCATGCCTTTTCACATTCGTTTTATACTTGTTGATGAAATCCAACCAAGAATCTGTCCTATTCGAACTCCATCAACTGCGCGAGCCGTTCTTCTAAGGAACCATGGTCTGCCATCCCTGTGAAGGCTTCTATGTGTAGACTAGGCATGATATATTCCATAGGCATCACAACTTCTATGTGTAGACCAAATGGAAAGGTGTATGACCTATTAGTTTTTTGCAAGTAGCCCTGTACGTCCCATAATACTGCTGGTATGTGCGTGTCCCAATAATTCTGTTACACATTTCAAGTCTTTGTCAGCACATTCTCCAATATCTTATTGAAGGCCTCCACTATTTGATTAGCCTGAGGATGATATGGCGTACTCTTCTCATGATAGACCTGGAATTCTTTGCTTAGCGCACTAATCATTTCATTGAGGAAGTGCGTACCGCGATCACTCATCAACACTTTCGGGCAACCGAACTTGGTTAACATGTACTCAAATAAAAATTCAGTTGTTGTAGCACCTATACAATCATTTATAGGCTGTGCCTCTACCCAACTAGTCAGATACTCTATTGCAGTGATATATAGCATGCACTTGTTTTCTTACCTGGGGGATGGATTGGTCCTAAAAATTCAATAGCCTATTTCTCAAATGGCTGTAATGAAACCTAAGGATTTAGAGGCAACTCATACCTTTGCAATGGTCTACACATTCTTTGACATGCATCACATGCCCTACAAATAGGCTTTAGAATCTTTATGTAGCGTAGGCCACCACAACCCAGTGCGCAAAACCTTTTGCGTTGTTGCTTTTCCTGCATAATGTCCTCTTGCAGTTGCTCCATGAGCTTCAATGAGGATGCTATTTCGTTCAAAACCGGGCACATATCTTCAAAGTATCTCGTTCGATCCAATCTTATACAAATTTATGGAAATTACTGAAAAATCATCTGCACGTACTACCAATTCTTTCTTCTATTGACTGGTGTAGCATTTTGGAGCTGTCCCTATGATAAAAAAGTGATAATATATGCAAAGTGGTTGTCCCCTACATGCACCATGAAGAGCTATGCATCGGGCAACCCTTCCTCCAAATTAGTAGGCTTCTCCCTCGTTTTAATTCATGACAAATGGTCAGGTCTTGCATTCAACCTTCCTGGCTTGACAATTACCTCAAAGTCGTATTCTTGAAACAACAAAATCCATCAGCATACCTTCCCCCCTAACATAGGCTTACTGACTAGGTACTTCAAAGCACAGTGGTTTGCGTACATCTTGAAATTTCCGCCCAACAGATAGTGCCTGAACTTTTGGAGTGTGTACACCATAGCCAATCCCTCACGCTCTGTCATTGAGTAGTTCTTCTTAGCCTTTGATAACTTTCTTCTTGCAAATTCTATAGGGTGATCCATCTCTCCTTTTCCAGCTTGTATCAGCATTCCTCTCGACACAATACACGAGGCATCAACGTGCACATGGAATTCCTTCTTCCAATTTGGGAAGACCAAGATCGGTGCAATGACCATATTTTCCTTCAAGACATCCAAACTGTAATGTCTTTCTCCACCCCAACAGAATGTAGTGTCCTTCTTCAACAACTTTTTCATGGGTGCAATAATTTGGCCATAAGCTTTAATGAACTTTTGATAATATCAGTATGGCACAATGTTGCACGTAGTTGTTTGACACTCCTTGGGGCTTCCAAATTGATTATTACCATGATCTTGGCAGGTTCCACCATTAGTCCTTTCTTGCATACCACATGACCAACACAATCTCAAAGGGGACACAAAACAAGCACTTCTTTAGGTTCAACACAATCTGATATCTTCAGCACATATCCAACATTAATCGTAGACTAACTACATGGCACTTGACCAACCCAAACATGGTCCTATCATCAAAATATACCTCCAAGAATTTGTGAATAAACTCTTTTAACTCCACGATGACTATGCGAGAGAAATTTGTTGGTGCATTCTTGAGTCTGAATGGCATCATCGTGTACTAAAAACACCCCCATTCCATCGTGAAGGTTTTTTTACTCCTGTATTTTGGCGTGATCTTGATCTAATGGTATCTAGAGAACCCATCAGTAAATGAGTAGGCCTCCTGCCCTCCAACATTGTCAAGTACCTCATCAGTAAACAGTGTCGGGAAATGATCATGGACGCAAGGGTCGTTATGCTTTCTTAGATCTTTGCAAATCCTTATCTCTCCCTTCTGCTTCTTTTCCTGAACTACCATTGGGATCACCCAATTAGATTCCTCTATTAGTTCAATAATACCTGCCTCAAGAATCTTGTCCAATTCCAAGTGGACCTTTTCATTGTATTTAGGATTAAGGCGATATGGCCTCTACTTAATGGGCTTTGCATTCGGTTTCAAAGTTATTTTCATCACTCCCAAATCACCTATGATGCCTTTCAAGTACAAAAATTTTGTAGGAAAAAGATCCTAGTACTCACAGAGTAACTCAACAACTTTATCCGCAGTGGCATCATCCCAATAATCTCTGATCTTTGTGAACTTAGGCTCCTCTTCAGTACCAATGTTTATCTTCCTGGTATTCATCGGCACGGTGATATCCAGGTTCTCTATCTGTAGACCTTCGATCTTGCGGTGACCTTTTGTTTATGGGATATTGATACTTGTTGGATCCTCATCCTCCCCTTCAACAGTCATGTTATAACATTCCAGTGCAAGGCGCAACTGGGTGCTCCAATCGGGTTGAACCAATTCCAAAGGATCCTACGGAATTCAGAAGATCGCTGCCTTAACCTCCTGCAGCGCCTCATCAATGCTTTCGAATCCGTCTTCAAAATTGAAGGTCATCAAAAAGCCTTCCCTTAATATATCCCACTCTGCAGTGCTGTGGTGGACCTCTATTTCTAAATACCAATTCATAGGGATTATATCCAAAGTGTGACAGAATAAATACACCCATTATGGCTGCAGCTCTGTTCCATACACTTTAGTCCATTTTTCCAAATGATCACGAAGATCATTCCTCCCATCAAATTTCTTAGTTAAACATACTTTAAGATGACCAAATCGCATCCTCATCATCCTCCTGTAATCATGCCACTCATCAAAGTTGTCTTTGTGCATACCCCACAACTGAGTGGGCGTAGCGTGGAGCTCCAAATCCAGTGCTTGAAAGCGGTGATCCACTAGAACTTCTCTTTCAAAAGCATCCAAAAAATTATCTATGTTAGTTAAACCATCGTAATAAGGTAAATTTCTTACCTCCGATGACACGCAACGCAATGATTTGGTCATAATGTTGCAACGCAGTGTGGATACTTCATGCAGCCTATTTTGCCAATGTTCCAACTCTTCATCGAAATCTGAGGTACAAGAAATTTTGCAGTACCATGAAATCCATCCATCAGCTGTTGGGTTAACCTAATCTTGATCTTGTGCTGTAATTTTGTTGATTTGATCCAAATCATCATCACTTTCCTCATAGTCACGAGCCAGTTCGGTATAGCGCGGTCCTTCTGCAGGGTCCAATGGTACTACATCGTAGAGCAATTTTATTTCAAATGACATCGTCCACTTCTTCAAGTTGACGACCCCATTCATATCAATAGACCAATATATACCAAGGAGCATGGGGTATGGATTGTTCTCATCAATAATTTCTATCACCTCAAAATCAGCCAGTACACTCGCACCTTCTATATCTATGGTAACTCCCTGCAATCGTCCCATATGGACAATCTTCTGCTGGTTTGCCATCCTCAGTTGAGTCAGAGACCATTGTAGTGCAAGTCTCCCCATTCTCTCCCAGGTCTTCTTAGGCAATATGTTCACGTCAGACACCAAATCGAAAATAACTTGGTCCATCTCATAGTCTCCTATTTGTGTGTGTCATGCGGAAAGAGTTATTTTTGCGGACAAACCTAACCTCCCTAGGAGTCTAAGACTCTCTAGTGACAAACAAGACAAACAAGAGCAATCCTTCTCTAAACATACATTATTCTATGAGAAACCAAGTGTTGTTCAATCCTACCTCAAATCCAACGCTTGTCGTAGCAGTCCAGCCTTGCTGATCCAGATGAGCTCCTCCCTCACTTTAAGACCTGCATACACTAACAGTCAAACGATTACATAAAACCTGAATATTTCATAAAACAAAGCATATTCATCATATAGACCAAGGAGTACATGAAATAATTCATTAACAACAAATCATTGAGAAGAATGGACTATTTGTATTAAGGAAACAAAAAAGGAACCATTACAACCTGAGCCTTTGTGTTGTGCAAGCTCCTCCCAGGGTCCAACAAGAGATTTCCTCTACTTTGACAAGCTCACCCACTTCCAATATGGCAACAAGAAAGGATGGTAATCTCTCCTCACAAGTTAACAAAGGAAGTCCTAATTCCAGCAGCATCTACCCTTTGGAATGTTCAGCTTTCAACCTCCCTCCTCTGGCCCAATGCCT
>APFE030310134.1:445831-466526 GCA_000404065.3 Pinus taeda
GATGATTCCGGGATGTTTTACTTGGCAACAATCAGTCCAAGAACTAGTTTATGCAGAATCACAAACTAATCAAAACAAAAAATCAAACTCTTTTTGTTCTTTTTGAAAATGAAATTCACAACTTTAAATGAACAAGCTATATTGAAATTTTGCAAAGAGGCAACACAAAGGTAGGTCGCTCACGAGGGTAGACTTTGTGACTGGTCCGACTCCTAAGAAGACTGACAAAACCAGAGATATCTAAGGCTTTGCATCTTCTAAACCCAAAGTCACTACAGGACCAATATAAAAATCAAAACCCTAAGGTTAAAATCTCAAGGAATTTCACTAAAAATTTCGACACTAATGGAACAAGTACAGGTGAAGATTTTTGACAGTCAACTAGTGGATCTGGGCAGTAAAGACTAAGAAAAACAAAATCTAAAAGGAAAAAGTGATAAAAAGGGGAATTTTCTCAATTTTAACAGGGTACGCAGGCAACCTATTTAACCAGGTGCGTGCACGCTCTGTGTACACAGATACAGTGCATACAAGTACACACTGTGTCTAACTCAGAGGGTGCGTACTACTGTACAATAAAGAAAACCTAAGTTCCAACTCGACTCTACTAAGCCACCAAAAAACACAGTCAAGCAACCAAAAAACAAAAGAAACAAGACTCTTTTCAGATCAAAGTAATACTCAAAGGAAAAATCAATCACATCAATGGATTCCCCAGTGGAGTCGCCAATTTGTCATGCAGAAAGAGTTATTTTTGCGGACAAACCTAACCTCCCTAGAAGTCTAAGACTCTCTAGTGACAAACAAGACAAACAAGAGCAATCCTTCTCTAAACATACATTATTCTATGAGAAACCAAGTGTTGTTCGATCCTACCTCAAATCCAACGCTTGTTGTAGCGTCCAGCCTTGCTGATCCAGATGAGCTCCTCCTTCACTTTAAGACCTGCATACACTAACAGTCAAACGATTACATAACACCTGAATATTTCATAAAACAAAGCACATTCATCATATAGACCAAGGAGTATATGAAACAATTCATTAACAACAAATCATTGAGAAGAATGGACTTATTTGTATTAAGGAAACAAAAGGAACCATTACAACCTGAGCCTTGGTGTTGTGCAAGTTCCTCCCAGGGTCCAGCAAGAGTTTTCCTCTACTTTGACAAGCTCACGCACTTCCAAATGAAACAAGAAAGGATGGTAATCTCTCCTCACAAGTTTACAATGGAAGTCCTAATTCCAGCAGCATTTACCCTTTGGAATGTTCAGCATTCAACCTCCCCTCCTCTGGCTCAATGCCTGTATTTATAGTGTTCTAGAGGAAGTTATTCAGTTCCAACATCAATGGGATACTCCTTCTTTTGGATGGGGCAGCTCCTCTCTTGATGGGATAAGTTCCTCTATCATAGGGATGCATGAACCATCTGGAGGTGCTCAATACACGTCAAACATTCTTCTAGAAGGCTCTAGAAGTGACCACAATTAACTTTTTAAAGATGAAACTCGCGCCTTTTGACCTTTCTAGGGGTACGCACCCATCCTTTGGCTTACAGGGCATACAAGTACGCAGGTACAGTGTGTTTGGAATGCGTACACGCAGGCAAGGTAGAGAGAACCTGCGTACCCAGAGATGAACATGTTTTTAAGTGACTTTCTCTCTTTTTGAAGTTTGACATGAAGAGCAGAGGTATGAGGCTTGACAAGGAGGATAATATGGCTATTGATGGAGTCATATTCACTGCAGATAGTCATGGTGACAAATTTCAGTGTAACAGTGTGGTAAGCCTCATCTCGTGCCCTATTCTCGCCTTATGCTTAAAAATCTTTCTGACTACGTGGAGTCCATCAAGAGCATTATCCTTACCAGCACACTTGTTTATCAACTCTTGTAGTTCTTTCATAGCCTTGCTATCGCACAATAGTTTCATACAAGTCTCCAAGAAGGTTGTAAGCACAGAGCGGTCAACCTCTATAGGCACGCTGGTGTCTGGCAATTTTCTCTGACTCCTTGAGGTAGAGGCTTCAACGAAGCTTTTCTTTGCTTCCATGAATGTTTCCTTTGTGCGTTCCTGATCAAAACCAGTCTCCTTTTTCGGGGCCTTGCAGACCCATCCACCTTCTTCAGGCTATCTTTCCTTATCATCAATGGTTTTGATCCCGCTTTGAAGCATGATATTCACATTAAGATCCTCTTCGCAGGGCTCAACCCTCATCATTTGTAAGTTCTGGGTAGGATGCTGAGGTCGTGCCTTCTTCTCCTACATCTTGACAATCAACACAAGACATTCTTTGATTGTGTGGTCAAACTGAGTGTAGTATTGACATGAGGGGTGTGTCTGATTCATACACTCCCACGCGTAGTGTCCCGGCATTCCACATTTGTAGCAAATGACCTGCCCACGACCCCTACCAGATCCTCCTCCTCCTCAGCCTCTTCCGCATCCCTGATATCCTCCATGCACTAAATTAGCGTCCTGATCCAAAGGAAATTTTTTCGCTTGCATTTGATACATAGGCATGCTCTCCATCATTAATTCATAGCTTCGACAGTGGCACTCATCGTGGCCAACCTATTTGCAGAAATCACAGAACAATTGTTGTGGTATTTTTACAGACTTTTGCAACAAATGAAAATTATTGGTGACATGTTTTCTGACCACTTGACAAATAGAACATCATAGCGCGGGCCCCATACTGGGTCTTGCTCGAGCTTCTTGCCTCAGGGGCATCAGCCCTCCCCCTATAATATAGTTCGCAAAGACAGGGCAATGATCCTATTAATGCCCCTGGCTCTTACACTTGAGGCACCAAACTTCTTCGCGCACCTCTGTCCTAGCTTCTTTTTCTTTTTTCAAGCTTTGCAATTCCAAATAGAGGTTTTGCAACTGCGAGTGAATTTGTTGGACTCCCAAAGATGAATCCTAACTAGGTGTCTCATGCAATCTCATTGCAATTTCTAGAGCTTCCGCCTGAGTTCGTATCTTTTGCTGTGATAAAGCAATCCTTAGGTGGGGCAGGAGTGCGGCTATAAACTAGTCATGGTGCTGACTATCTGTGAGATTCATATTAGCTTCGTGGATCCCACACTTCAGTCTTTGATCTAGCTCCCATGGCATTTCACCGGGCCTTATCGTGATTTCCTTAAATCCAATTGCCGATTGCGAGGCAAACTTAGGCTTACAGAATTCTTTGTTCAAAGCGTTCTGAGTATCTACTAATGATGCCAATGGATTATCAGTGTAGTACTTAACATACCATGTCAGCGTATGATATTGCAAAGCAGTGACCAACTACGCCTTTTTTATGTTATCATCCGTAATTTGTGTTGTCCACACAGCCTTCGCAACAAACCAAAGTTGATCCGGATCCTCACTTCCTAAGCCCTTGAAAACTGGCAAGTTCATTGTATTCGACATGTTGATCGGCGACGGTGGTGGTGGCAGTGTAGGCGGAGGTGTATGTTGTGGAGTTGAAGGTGGAGGTGGTGTGGACAGATGAGGTATTCGTGGAAAACCCTTCCTTATCAACTGGACAACGCTCTGTGGTGAACCCTGTGATACTCCCTCATTGTCACTCATAGGAGGTTCAATCAACGGGCTATATTCAAGCCTTTTTCTTCCCCTATCCCTAAAGAGCTTCCCACTTTGTGTAGATCCAAACATCAAGGCAATGGCATAACCCGTTTCTCACATAACAACATCTTAATTCAAGTATTGAAAGATCTTATATACTTACCTCACGGTCATTTGAAGAAGCATCACTCTGCTTCATTGTAATTGACTAAGGTGTCGACCACGAACTCTGTAACAAATCCTCCTATAACCTGATCAAGCTAATGGTCAACAACACATGCAATCTTATCTTCAGAAGCTTCGAGCCTTCGCACTAATTTTGGAATCCACACTATTGGATCGTCAAGCTTCCACCTCCCTTAGTTGTCTGCCAATTTAGCTATCCACTCATATAGTTCAATCGGGAAGGTGCAAAACAAAATTTCATGTATTTCTGTGTACAAATATTTGTCCAACTACCGTTCTTTTGTCAGGCATAGATTCCTATTTTCCTGCACCGTGAATTTGTGGATCTTTCTATCCAACAACTTCTCAATTTCTTTCTTGGTCAGATTCGAGTGATGCGACATCACACATCTCTTTATGTAGATCCGAGTCCTGACAACGAAACAATTTGTTGGCTTAGGGGGTCCTGACCCAGGCTCGAAGTTAGTTGCACCAAACACTTCCCTACACTATTGGCCCTTTCGGCATCAATTCATAGTGCGCAAAATGAAGTCTCACCCTAAGTAGTATGGGGGGGTGCTGGAACCAAGTTTCCGCACCCAGAGATCAGTGTGTTGTCCTTCTGCGATCTAGATCTGCCTTCATACAGATCTCTAAGCCCTTATGGCTTATCATTGTAACTTCCTTTAATCAACCTCTAGACCTCTGTGAAGTTCTACGACTAGCTTTTTCGGACCTTGAGAAGGATGATTAGTTGTTTATGCGCACCCTAGATTACCCTTGGATCAATATTTACTCAGATCTACCTAAGTGTTTAATAAATTTAACATAAAGTGTTAGGATCTTCACGTAATCACTTAACATTACATGTGTTCAGATAATAATACATATCAAGTAAAGTCACGGATCAATGCATCATTTTTTCATAAGGACATCATTCATCACAACATATATTTCAATCATACGTAATAGAAATAAAGATATAAAACACAGGAATTTCTGTAACAAACTTCTTTATTGATATTCAGTATAAGTTTACAGACTCAATACTTCTTGCACACTCAGCTGCAAGGGTTTGCGCACTCAGGTGCAAATCCTATTCCCCTTCTAAAACTTACTTCTCTGTGCTAGACTTCTTCACTCGTACCCATAGACAAACTTAGATCTCTTGCCTTAGACTCCCTAGGACACAACTATTTATACAATCCCATGGTCCGCGGACCATTGGTAGATATTAAAAAACCAAATCAAGCTTACATAAAGGAGGGTGAAACCATTTTTTGACTCTTAACTAGCTCCGCAGCCACAATTTGCAGAGACTTTTCATATTTTTACATCAAAACTTGGGCTTTTTCCCCAAAACTAACCCTAGGGGACCCCATCCAAATAGACACTATCACCCTTTCCTTCATAAATGTAGGTGACACATGATCATCTAGGAAATGCTTTCTCTGTGCCTGTACAATCTTCTATTGCAGCTCATCAAATGATAGATTGTACACATCCATCACCGGATCATCACCAAGGAGAACAACCTTTCCTTGCTCGGTTGGGATTGGTTATGATACTGGAGTTGGTGGAGGGGCGACCTCAGGTGCTCTCGGCATGAGGTTAATATATTGTTCTTGTGGTTCCTGTCCTAACTCTATATTCATTACTTCAACCATTTTCTCAATCTACTGAGCAAGCTCCTGATCACCCTCTTCTTCATCTACTGGCTATTCTAACTCCTCAACCTGTATGGGCTCAATTTTCTCTGTCATCATGCCTTGCCATTATACTTGTTCTTGTTTCTTCTTTTCTTCTCTCTCTCTCCTTCTTAGCTCCTATTCTTCCCATCAACTTCTTCTCAGTTTCCTGCAACTTCCTATCTACTTCCTCCAACCTTTGCTTTTCTCTCTTCCTCCACTCTGATCTCTTTATGTGTTGTTGCCTCTTTGACCCTGCTGCCAAAGCTGCTTTCTCAATGAGAGGATCTTCTTTGAACTTGTAGCTTTGCTCAGCCTCTGGGTTCTCGACAATATTCCTCTTACCCTTGTCCTGTGCTTGTTTGTTGCTTATTGCTGCTATTATTGTTTCTTCCAATGGTGCTACCACCTGTAGAGAAACTTTCCATGTTGTGGCTATACTGACTGGTTCATTGAGCTTGGAGTAGTTGTAACAATATCTCCAAGGGTCCTCTTCTTCCCAATGACATGTCTTGTGGATCCATGGATAGTACACCTTTACACAATGGTTATTGCAAATACCATGGGGATAGAGAGGACACTTATGGAATGCAAGTGTTAGCTTGAAACAAAAAGCACTTCAAGAACAAACCAAACAAAAAACTAGGAAACTGCTAGGAATAATTGTGAAATCCTAGCTCTTAGAGGTAATTGACTTCCAGCTGGTTCTGTACATTAAACAGTCACAACTACCAGTGGGGAGGTATTGCTGATTGGAACTGTACTATACACAGTTTAGTCAGGCTTAGGCCAAATGAGACTATGCATTGTGCAATCCCAGTGGCTAAGGCTAAGGATTGGCTCCTAGAAATGCACATTGTGTAGTTGGATCTAGGTCTTGGTGGCCTTAGTGCAATTCCTAGAGCCAAGGAAAAGCCCTAAGATCCCAAAATTCGTAGTGCATGCCAGGGAGGAGCAAGATTCAGGCCAAGGAAGCCCATATCTACCCAATGGGAGCATGAAAACGAGCAGATCTGAAGGTGGAAGTGATGGTGGGCATAGATTTGAGTGAATGATGATGCATGCACATAAAATGAGTGTAGGTATCAATCAAACTGAAGAACAATGAAGCATGTGGATGGAGTCCCCACAATGACTATCGTTAGTGAAAAAACTGGGTAATGCATGTGACACTTAAGAAATACAATGAAAAACCACTTAAGAAATACAATGAGAAACTTAAAAGAACACTTCTACAAGCTAAAAAAATTCAAAGTAGTAGTTGTCATTCAATAAATTGGGTAAAACCATACTCTCACAAGCCAAATAAACAAAAGTGATAGAAAAAGCAACAAAAGACTAGAAAATCAAGACTTACTCGGAAAAGTTGCGATGACTGTTACGAAGGTTCCTAGATCTCCTCAAGAATGCCAGAGCTCGAAGATCGAATGTGAAAATGAGCTCTAACAGTGTCCATTAAATAGATTTGGTCGATTTAGGGTTTATGACGCAAAGGCCAAAAATCTAGGAAAAAGTGACACTTGGTGGAAATTTCCAAAAATAACTCAAGTACCACCTTCAGATTGCTAAAAATAGATCCTTATTTGTTAGTGATTTTTTTTCTCTCTCTTTATTTATTTATTTTTTTTTGGGAAAATATATCATGCATTTTCGGGAGAGATTCTATAGTTCTGGGGAGAACTGGGAAACTCACTAGCTCATGCATCAGGAAACTGCTGAGGGAAATCTTCTATGCAATTTCTGGGTTGAGTGGCCGTATCTTCCTCTCATGCTCTACGCAGTTTACTAGATGAAGACAGGTTGTCAGTTGGTTCTTCACAATTCTGGAGTTGAAGGCTCAATGCTAGCTTGGATTACACAATTCTCGAGTGCAAGGACGGTTTCCCTCAAGGATTTCATTGTTCACTAAGGCAAGCCTGGAACCAGTTGAAACTAAGTCAAGAGATCAAATTTTGGGTTAGATAGTAAACCAAGTAATAAAACACAAGCCAAACTACAAAAGATAAATCTCAATCAAAGCCCAAGTAACTGGTTCAATGTGAGATAAGCTGCTGTGATTTAGGAGGGAGGCTCTAAAAGGAAACATAGGCAAAATTTTGGAGGGTGGTTGTAGCCGCTACAACATTGGCGACACACTAGTAGAACTCTAGCTCTCTATATGGACCTTGTCTCATGTAAAGCGAGTCTAACTCTCCAAAAGTATTGTTCAATTCTTTAAGTTTCATGGCTTCTTTACTAGCTTGAGTTAAAGATGTAGTCCCTACCATTCTCTTTATCAACATCACACATACTAAGCCAATTCAGCTGAAGTTTTTTCGATTGGGGAAGAGGGGTATATTGATGCACAAGTAATATAGGCTTTCAAAGTTTTAGTTTCATCTCTGTTGGGAACGGGTTCCCCCAAGAGCATTTTTGGGGCTAAATTCCCATGTTTTGGAACAATTTTGTAATAAAGTTGTAAAGTCTTTGCATTTTGTGGTCGTGGAGCATGAAGGTATCGAGAGTCATAAAGGGTTGTCCACCCTTATTTTGTAAAAGTGTCAAGTCATATTGTATAAAAGGGAGCTCAGTAAGCTCTAGGAAGGGCAGAAAAGAGAGTTAAGCATTGGAAGTTTGGTAGAGAAATCTAAGTGTTTCAAGTCTTAGTGTAGGTAGAGACTCTGCAGCTGAGTGTGTAGAGACCTAGGGTGGAAGTCCACAGCTGAGTGCGCTGACCCCTGTAGCTATGTGCACAGGGTGGATAGATTCTGTACTAAACTGGAAGATATCAATAAAGAGAAAATATTCAGCAATTACTATGTATTTAGTCACTGTTAATGCATCTGATTATATTATGTTTGGGTTTATTTTACAATGTTTATTTGATGCGTGAATATATGTGATTATATCTGTTAATTGAATGCAAGTAAAGATATCAGTTTACACGACACTAACTGTGATTGATTGGTACATATAAGTAAAACACTTGAGACAACTTGGGAACCTATACAATACATTTTCATAGCTACGCGAAAGTACTTGGTTCTAGCATCCCCCATACTGCTTCAAGTGAGACTTCGGTCCGTGCTCCGAGGGCTGATGCCGAAAGGGACATTAGTGTAGGGATTTGTTTGGCTGACTAATGCTGAACCTGGGTCAGGGCCCATAAAGCCAACAAATGGTTTCGTTGCCAGGATCAGAATTTGCATGAGAGATGTGTGATGTCGTATCACTGGAATCCAACTAAGAAAGAGATCGAAGATTGGTTGGATAGGAAGATCCACGAATTCGTAGTGCATGCGAATAGGAATCTACGACTCACATAGGAACAATGGTTAGAAAAGTACCTATATACAGAAATCCACGAAATGTTTTTTTGTTCCTTTCTGGTTGAGTTATAAGATTGGATTGTGAAGTTAGCAAATAGCCAAGGAAGGTGGAGGCTCGACGGTCCTATTGTCTGGACCCCGGAGTTAGTATAGAGATTGGAAGCCTCTGAGGAGAAGATTACCCATGCTGTCGATCATTTGCTTGATTGTATCATAGGATGGTTTGTGACAGAATTCACGGTCGATACCTCAGTCAGTTACAGTGAGGCAGAGCGACGCTTTTTCAAACGTCCGCGAGGTAAGTACTTGAAGTCTTTAAATACTTGGATTAAGATGTTATTGTGCGAAAAATGAGTTATGCAACTACCTTGATGTTCAGAGCTACGTGAAGTGGAAATACTTATAGGAACAAAGGAAGAAAGGTTCCTAAATATAGCCCACAAATTTCACCTCATTTGAGTGATGAAGAGGGAGTAGCACAGGCTTCTCCGTGAAGTGCAGTGCAATTGATAAAATAAGTGTTCTCGCAACTACCACCTCCACCTTCATCACTGTCACCTGCGACTTCGCCCACACCATCACTACCTCCACCATAGTTCAACATGGTGAATTCAGTGAAGCTACCTTTGTTTAAGGGCTTGGGAAATGAGGACTCGGACCAGTTCTGGTTCATTGTAAAAGCTATATGGGAAGCTTAGTGCGTCACAGACGATCACATGAAGAAGGTGACGTTGGTTAGTGCTTTGCAAGATCGCGCACTAACTTGGTACATCAAGTACTCTAATGATAACCCAAATGTGGGGTTGGCAGAGATCGAGACCATGCTAAATAAAGAGTTCAATAGGCCTAAATATGAGGCGCAGTCGATTGTGGGGTTCAAGGAAATCACATGAAACCAAGTGAGACACCCTGGGAATTGGATCAATGGTTGAAGTGTAAAATTCGCGAAGCTAATATGAACTTAATAGATGGACAACACCATGAGTGGTTCGTGGCTTCGTTGTTGCCTCACCTAAGGGTTGCGCTATCACAACAAAATATTATGACTTAGGTAGAGGCCTTGGAGATTGCAATAAGATTGCATGAAACTTTGATGTAAGATATGAATATGGGGGGTTCAACAGATCAATGCGCAGTTGCAAAATCTTTGCCTCAAAATGAAAAGTCTGAAGTAGGATAGAACAGTTCGACCAGAGGTGCGCGAAGAGATATGGTGCCTAAAATGTAAGGGTTAGGGGCATGACAAATACCATTGCCCAATCTTTGCGAACAATATTGCAGGAGGAGGACTGATGCCTTTGAGGACGAAAGCTTAAGAAGGACCGAGCGCGGGGCCTGCATTGTGGTGTGCTATATGTCAGGTAGCCAAGAAACATATGACTGATAATTTTCATTTGCTATAGAAGTCCGTACAAACACTGCAACAACTATTCTACAACTTCTGTAGGTCAGTAGGGCATGATAAGCACAATTGTTGAAGTTATGAATTGATGATGGATAGAACACCCGCCTATAGAGTTTGGAAGAAACACGACATCCTAACCAAAGTGTTGGGATGGCGCGAATAAGATTTCGGCGGCGTGGAAGAGGCCAAGGTGGAGGAGGACCTGGCAGAGGTCGGGGACAGCTAATATGTTACAATTCTAGAGGGCCAGGACACTATGGCCACGAACGCACTAACCCAATGCATCATTCATGCAAATATTGTACTTAGTTTGATCATGAGACTGAATACTACCCTACACTGATAGCAAGGATACGTGACAAAGGGGTGCTACCACCACAGCTGAATCAGAACCTGCAGATGATGAGGGTTGAGCCTTGCAAAGAGGATCTGAATGTGAATATAGTGCTTTGAAGTGGAATTGCAATGGGCGATGATAAGGGGAAACAAGGTGAAGACAACGCATGGGTTCACAAAGATCCATAGAAGGAGGTTGAATTTTGATTTGGAGCGTGCATGCGAAACTTTCATGGAAGCAAAGAAGAGCTTCGCTGAGGCCTTTACCTCAGGGAGATGGGATAAACCTATTTAGGAAATGGACCCTTCTATGCTTATGACTTTTCTAGAGACCTACATGAAGTTGTTGCGTGATAGCAAGGCTGTGAAGGGGTTATAGGAACTTATAAATAGTTGCGCTGGAAACACTCCAAGTGAATTGCGCTTGGTATGGAAGATTGGTAAGCATAAAACAAGGACAGGACAAGAGATGAGACTGACCGCGTAGATAGGAGAATATGAAATGGATCAAGTCATTCTAGATCTGGGGTCAGACGTGAATGTTTTTCCAAAGAAGATGTGGGAGAAAATGGGGAGACCCGTGCTGTAGTGGTCTCTGATTCAATTCAGTATGAAAAATCAGTGGAATATGATCCCCATGGGACGGTTGTAGGGAGTTACTGTAGATATTGAAGGCACGAGTGCATTGGTTGATTTTGAAGTAATAGGAATTGTGGATGATAGCAACCCCTACCCTACGCTCCTAGGCATTGATTGGGCTACTGACATGAATGGGGTAATCAACCTAAAGAAGCGTAAGATGATATTTGAAAAGAAATCGCTTCGCATAATAGTACCCCTAGATCTTGCTGAAGGATTGTGCTACACTGAACCAATTCATGATTACGAAAGTGATGACGATTTGGATTTCATATATAAGATAACTATGCGAGACAAATATTGGGTGAATCCAATAGAGGATGGACGAATTACATGGGATCGCAAGAGTTCCTGCAACTTAGACTCAAAAGAAGAATTAGAGCAATAACATAATCGGCTACATGAAGTAACCACGCTGAGCTATAACATGATGACCTAGTCACTGCGTTGTGTGTCATTAGAAGTAAGAAATCTTCCCACGTATGATGGCTTGAATGACGTGGATGTGTTTTTGGATGCATTTGAGAGGGAACTTCCAGAGAAGTAGCGCTTCCAAGATTTGGACTGGGACCTGCTCGCTATGCTCGCGAGATGGTGGGGTATGTACAAGGGTAGTTTTGATGATTGGAGTGAGTGTAGGAGGATGATGAGAACGCACTTTGGGAAGCCAAAGGTATGAGTGTTAGACAAGTATGATGGGAAGGATGATTTGCACACACACTTGGCCAAATGGGCTAAGGCCTATGGAGTGAAGCCCCAACTTGAATGGGTGCACTTGTTCTGTCACACCTTGGATGTCATCTTGATGAATTGGTACTTGGAGAGAGAGCTCCGCCATGGCATAGGAGAATGGGATATTCTACGTGAAGGGTTCATAATGACGTTCATTTTCGAAGACGGGTTTGACTATATTGACGAAGAACTACAAAAAGTTAAAGCAACAATCTTTAGGATATCGTAGGATCCTTTGGATTTGATTCAACCCAATTGGGCTATTCAGCTGAGCCATAGGATGGAATGCTATAACGTGACTATTGAAGAAGAAGATGAGGACCCACAAAAGATTAATATTCCTAAAACTAAGGGTCACCGCGAGGTCAAGGGACCACCGATCAAGAATACTTATATAACCATGCCGCTGAAGACTAAACAGATAAATATTGGTACGGAGGTAAAGCCCAAATTCACGAAGATTAGAGATTACTAGGATGATGCAATGGTAGATAAGGTTGCCAAATTACTCCGCGAATACCGAGATTTGTTCCCTACCAAGTTTACGGAGTTAAAGGGGATAATAGGAGACCTGAGAGTTATGAAGATCACATTAAAACACGACGCGGAGCCAGTTAAGCAAATACCTTACTGTCTCAATCCAAAGTATAAGTAGAAGGTCCTCTTAGACTTAGATAAGATTCTCGCGGTAGGCATCATTGAGCTCGTAGAAGAATCTGATTGGGTAAGCCCAATGGTGGTACAGGAAAAGAAGCAAAAGGATTAAATAAGGATATGCGTAGATCTCAGGAAGTTGAATGACGCTTATGTGTATGATCCTTTCTTGACTCCATTCACTAATGAGGTAATTGATAATGTAGGTGGCCAAGAAGTGTACTCCTTCACTGATGGGTTCTATGGGTATCATGAGATCAAAATTGTGCTTGAAGATAGAAGCAAGATGGCATTCACGACTGAATGGGGATGTTTTCAAAACATTATCATGCCTTTCGGATTAAAGAATGCGCCTACAATTTTTTCGCACGTAGTCATTGCTGCATTCAAAGACTTCATTCATAAGTTTCTAGAGGTGTTCTTTGATGACTAGACTGTGTTTGGGTTGGTAAAATTCCATGTGGCTAGTTTGTGCTTAATGCTAGACACCTATCGAAGGTACCAGATTGCGCTCAATCTGAAGAAATGTCTATTTTGTGTCCCTTTTGGGACTTTGCTGGGTCATGTGGTATGCAGACAGGGGTTGATGGTAGATCCCACGATGATCGCTGTGATACTTAACCTGGAGGCACTGAGGAGTTTGAAACAACTGCGTGCAACCTTGGGACATACTGGGTACTACAGGAAGTTTATCAAGGGCTATGCCCAGATCACCATGCCTATGGAGAAGTAGTTGAAAAAGGATGTCACATTCTCTTGGGACAAGGATTGTCAGAAAAGATTGGATGCACTGAAGGGAAAAATGGTCACTGTGCCGATTTTAGTCTTCCTGGATTGGAAGAAGAAGTTTCATGTACATGTAGACACATCATGTATAGCCCTGGGAGTAGTGCTAACACAGGCTGGCAGAGGAGAATTGGACCATCCTATAGCGTTCGCAAGCAGGAGGTTATCCAAGGCTGAGAAGAACTGTTCCACCATTGAGCACGAAGGACTAGCCATGATATATGTGCTCTAGAAGATGCATACGGATCCTTCTACATTGAAATACCTAGTCAATAAGCCTGTGTTGGGGGGGAGAATCTATAGGTGGTTATTATTGTTCCAAGCATATGATTTTGAAGTTATTGTGAAACTTGGATGACTGAATGTGGGACCAGCCCATCTGTTGCACATTGAAACGGGGGAAGAGCCCACTAATTTGGAGGAGGGATTGCCTGACAAGTAGCTCTTTGTAGTGTGTGTCATAGATGGTCACTTTGAAGACATCATACACTTCATAATGACAGGAACTACCCTGGAAGGCTACTCCGTCCATGTTACAGATCTATTTGGGCACATCACTCCCATCATCCAGATCAATGTTTTAGGGCTCATCAAACCCTAGTTTCAGTTGCTACATGCCCTAAACAAGTCAACCTATTCAATGCCTCCTTCCTAGACAATTTCATGGCATGAATACATCCTGAAATGACTCCTTAAAGGACCAGCGTAGGTAGGCCCATGTAAGGGTGCTCAGTAGAGCACTTAGCCCCATGTAAGTGTGCTCTGCAGAGCACTTAGGCCCACTTTGACCTGCGCTGGGTGAGATTGAGTGAAATTTGCATAGGGTTCTGTGAATATTCCTTGGTTCTAGATCATTGTAGAAGGATCCCACCTCTTATCCCCTCCTATGAGCTTGAAATTGGATAGTCTAAGGATCCATTAACTTCATATCCTCTCATCCCTTCCTCCATGGAAACTAATTCTAAGTATGGAATGCCATTCAATACCGCCATTTATGACATAACCTTCTTCATCCTCCTATAAATTGAACATTTATGTAAGTGATCAGGGGCTAGACTTTGATGATTGTAAGGAGATAATGTTAGTTTGAGAATTGAGACTATTGTAAGTGTCATTATGCTACCGGATTGTCATTCTTTTGATGTGATGTGGATGGGATCCAAGTTGGAGGAGTGACTTCGAATCAGTCTTGATGGTTGTAATTCCTTCTTCTATTTCAATAAAGTATTTGAACCTTTTTCCCATATGCTTATATTGTTATATGATGCTTATATGTGTGAATGTATCTGATTCCATTTACTTGTATTCAATATATATTTTTCTTTGATCGGTTCTTTGTCTTCTGTTGATGTTTACATGTACTTCTCAAGCGTGTTAAGTACGGGAAGGAGCGACAAGATCGATACAAAGGAGACAAGAGGAAATTAGAACTACAAGTAGGTCTTCTTATCTTCTTTGTCTTATCTATTACTTATAGGAAAAGGCTAAAGTGCTTTAAACTATTGTTCTAGATATGGCTACTTATCTAGGGAATTAGTATTTATCCGTAGATACCAAATTCTCAAAAACAAATTGGTGACTCCACTAGGGAATGATCACTATTCTAAGTAGCTTATCCACATACTAGGACACTCTAGCAGACCTTACTTCCTTTCATTGATTGTATTTCAACCTTGTTGAAGTGTTATTTGATCAAAAATTGAGGTTAGATGGCTTTTGAGTGGCCTCTTAGGAATCAGTGCAGGCTTGGTTAGGGGATAGTGCTCTGCACTGCACCCTTGAGTGAAAGACAATGTTCTGTAGTGTATTTAGGCCCTCTTTGAACTACGATGATTAACCTTAGGGAAAATTTTCACCTTTGGATTGGGTTGTTTCTCCAAATTTCCTTTTGTTTATGCTTGCTGAAAGATCAATGGTTGTAGTATGTCTCTGAAATCATCTTGTATTTCCTCTTTCCAGCCCTAATTTGACTTGATTGATTAATGTTTCTTAAATGATTTCGTTGTCATTATCGATTCATTGTCAAAGTCATATTATAGTCAATTAATCTTTGTTCGAAAGAAAGTGTCGTAAAAGTCTTATTTTCCTTCGAAACTGAATTGTCGTAAAGTCTTCGTTCTTATAAAAAGATTGATTGATTGTATGTGCATTAGTTCCCTACCAACTAAGGTTTTCATTGTTCAATTGAATGAAACTAATGCTTATCATATTAGTTGCATTTTAGGAATTGCAAATACACATCACGTGGTGAACCTTGAAAGGAAAATTCTAAAGAAGATCAACTTAAAATTTATCTGAATTTACCTAATGGAGCATTGTCACCTAATGAAAAAAATTTAGTGGTTTTAGGCTAGGGACATGTTCCGGCATCGTAAAACAAAGCAACTGTCGCTAACTTGTTTGAAATACATCCCGAGTGTGATGCCTCATTCCATGTACATGAGTATATCATAGCTCATCCACGTACCTTCGGGTATATACGACGATGTTACAATATGTAAAGTATATGGGAATCCTCTCACTATGCGGTTTTGCATTAGAAAACTCTTATATGGGTTGGGCCTCCACGTACTTTCAGGTATATATGGGAGGAAAAAACTAGGTTGCTATCCATCCTTAGGTAATCAATTCGGCCACCTTGTACACTGTGATACATCGAACACAGCATTCGGGGAGATTTCCTGCCCGTACTTCTTGGTTCATCAGGAGGTATTCTGCAGTTCACAGTTGCTTGGTAAACCTTTTGCCTAGATTATCCCTCTTTTTTTTTGTTATGTTACTTTGATTAAAATAAAATTAATTGACGTGTGGGTGGGCCGTGATTGAGAAGTAGCACGAAATAGAGGCTTCGAGTTCCCTCTACTCGGTTGAGTCACTAATAGCGAATGACCATTTATTTGACCTCATTTAACCCAGATGCGGGTGCCAACATGACAAACAGAGGCCATGTGCCAGCCACGTGGAGAGGACAGCGAGCCGGCACTTTGGAGCTGTGATATGTGGTTACTTAATGCGGAATTGAATGGCATTCAATGCCATTTACTCAGGTTACCGTCCCAAGGGAATAACGAAGGTTATAGCAGAATGAATGCCAGAATGTTCGAGGAGAAAGGCCTGTCTGAACAGGAGAGGAATCAGAGCCCAACTGTGGAAGAGTATGATGGTCTGGTGAGGCAGGAGGGAGGCGTTGGAGAGAGTAAGCCTTCGCGCAAAGCCAGGCCCTGTGCAGGGACGACGATATACTCTCGATATTTCGGGAAGATAGTAGTCGGGGTTAAACAGTGGTACAACTCCTTACAGGCACTGCATCGAGGAAACCTTCTCTCTGTAGTGAGAGTCTTTGAATTCCCCAATTCTGAGGTGAACAGGGAAGAGATAGCGGCTAAAGGTAAGCATTTGGAGGCAACGGAGCATCATACGCCAAATATGGCTCCTCGTCAGCGCGCCACTCCCCACTGTGGGCGAAATTATGGAAAGAGGGGAAGTTCTGGAGGCAGGGAAAGCCCACGGCGTGTCTCCCCTCTTGCTTGCGCCTCGCCAAGTTCAATTGGGTTTGAGGACTCTGGTTATGCCATAAGCAACACTGTGCAATTGGAAAAGTTTAAATACAAACGCTGAACGACCAAGCGTATCATCTCAGCGCTAATCAAAGTCATCTTCACTGAAGAAGATGAAAAGGAAGACAGTGGGCAGGAGGAATCAGAGGAAAAGGCGCCCAGTTCGGATAATTCCTCACAGAGGAGGGGAAAGGAAGACAGCTCATACATTCCCTCCTCAGAGAGTAGGCTTGAAGAGGATAGCACCTGTGTTCATTCGGAAGAGCAGAACGAGGTCCTAAAAGAAATTGGAACCATGATGGCAGAGGATACCATAAATACTACTCAGCAATCTTCAGAGGATCCTCAGGCAATGGATGTCTCCAGGAAGGGCAAGGAGCTGGATGACACCTTTGCCAATATCCTCTACCTCAAGCTCCCGCCAGGAATTCATCGACCTGAAGACATCCCGGATGGTATGGAGGTGACCTGGGAGCCTGATCCGGAACGGGAAGCTGCGGAACGGGAGGCAGCGGAACGGGAAGCTGCGGAACGTGTGGAATGCTCCAAAAAACTCAAATGATATTCACTGCTATGCGGGTAAGGTCTGAGGCTCTGGGTCTGGGGATTATGCATATGTTTTTGCTATGTTTCCATTACAAAATGTTCTGTTCGGGATCGGCCACCTATGTTTGTTCTGTTCGGGATCAGCAACCATGGCGACGTGTTTTCCGGCTAGCGTCTTTCCTAGACGAGCAAGCACCTGTGCTCGGCTTATTTTGAAAATGCTTTATTTTTTGGAAAAATTCCAAGCCTGTAATGTATCAACCTTTAGCTTGGAAATGTTTTCTTGATGATAGCTATCATGTAAAAGTCTACTACTATTTTGATAAGCTTAAGTGCTGCTATCGTGTTCCTCTATTTCAGCAAGAAAGATCTTTTGTTGAAAAATTTTGACAGAGAGTTGTTTACTCACTCTCAGAGGTTAAAACCTCTTGTACATACTTTTTCAATTTCCTTAATATAATTAGTTTAGCCTTTGCCCAAAAAAAAAAAAAAAATAAATAAAAATAAAATAATAATAATAATAATAATAATAATAATAATAAATAATTGATCACGGATAACATCCTCCACGCTCACTCCTTAGTTGATCTTAGGTTGAAACATATGGCGAAAAATCCAGAGTCCACTGATCAAGGAATTCCTTTTGATGGGAATCCTAATCCTTTTCCTCCTTTCAAAAATATTGGTGCTCCTTATATGGCTACATTATCCCTACCAGGACTTACCATTGGCTTGCCATATGGTTGTTTTCAACCTCCTTGGTTCAAAATGTCATGATTTCTCCACAATCAAGTACTCCTCCAACTTGAAAAAATCAACTTCCAGTTGATCCTAAAGTTGACCCTTTGCCTTCTTCCTTGGTTGTTTCTTCCTCCCCTTCTTCCTCTTCGTCTGGTGAAAGTATTGGTACTAGTAACCAGGTGGCTAAGAAGAAGAAGAAAGGGAAGAAGAATAAGAAGAAGAAAATTCAGCAAGGGGGAAACCAAGCAACCATTGCTTTGAATGCAATTTTTGATGAGAAACCATCCGATAAGCCTCACAAAGTTCAATATCCATGCAAACTTTGTGCGGGAGACCATCTTCTTCAAAATTGTCTTGATATTCCTAAGATGTTAGAAGAATGGTCTTCTTGTTCACATCATCCTATGTCATCAACTTCCAGATATCATGTTGGTGACACACCATCAACTAGTGGTAGTAAAGTTCATAGAAAAAATGGTAAAGTTAAGTTTCCCTATATGTTATCTGAAGGGAATCACCCCATTCACCTTTGTCCCTATCTGGATGAAGCCAAAAAAGTGTTGGATAAATGTCCTGCTTCACCGCAGCAACTTCCATTTGGTTACAGGAGACTATCCCTTAATACTTCACTATTTGATAAAGAGACTGATCCAAATCAATCATCGATCAAACCCACTCTCTCTGAATGTGAATCCCATGAGTCTATACCTAACCAATCACAGGTCAAGGAAACAGTTGACCCAATTTCACCTTTAGTTAATCATACTTTTCCCAAAGAGAGTGAATATGACACCACTCAGGTTATTTTCGTTACTTCAGATTCTAATGGGCTTGGGGGCAGTCCTCCTGTTCCATCAAGATAGGAGGAAAATCCTCCCACTCTCATAACTCAAGGGGTTAATTCTCCCATTTCTACAGTACCCCCTCCAAGTAGTCTGGTCACTTCCTTTGATTGGAATCAACTGGTAGAATTCTGTCTTCCTTCTTATGTGCCTTTCCAGATCATAGTATAGGTTTGTAATATGATTTTATCTGGCACTATTATAGATGAAGGTGCATTAGTGAGTATCCTTTCCTCTACATCTTGGCAAGTGCTCGGTTCGCCACCACTTGTGCCTGTTACCCAGAATCTGTTGGCTTTTAATAAAAGAACCAATCAACCATTAGGGATCCTTCTTCAGTTGCCTATTACCTTGGGAGGAAAATCGTTTATCTGAATGTGACGGTAGTCCCAGGCCCTTTAGATTACAATTTACTTCTTGGGTGTGACTATGTTTATGAGATGGGAGTTATTGTTTCAACACTCTTTTGAGTGATTTATTCCACGTGTGAAGGCATATTTGTCACCGTTGACCAACTTTCATTTCCTGGTCCAAATATGGCTTCTAGTCAACCATCTAACCTTAGTGGTCCTTTTGTACCAAGGGTATCATCCCCGCCATGGGTTAATTATGTGGCAACTTATTCCATGCTTACATCAACTGACGGTCAATTCCGTGATGTTGTACATTATGCACTGAAGGCATTGGAACCAGATATCAGATTCCTTGCTACTGATCCTTTCTAGAGCATTGTTCTCCAATCTGATGAGAACATCTTGGAAGTCATGACCTCTTATGAGTCATGAACAAGTAATATGAGGATAGTTCCTGATCTTGTGTAAACCTAGTTAAAAAATGAAACAAAGGGTATGAGCATAGTTCCTTGTCTTGTGTCAAGCTCGCTAAAAAATGAAGCAAGGAATACGAGTATAGTTCATTTTCTTGTGTCAAGCTCATTAAAAAATGAAACAAGGAGTATGAGGATAGTTCTTTGTCTTGTGTCAACCTCATTAAAAAATGAAACAAGGAGTCTAAGGATAGTTCATCGTCTTGTGTCAACCTCGTTAAAAAATGAAACCAAGGATATGAGGATAGTTCCTATGTCAACCTCATTAAAAAATGAAACAAAGGGTATGAGGATAGTTCCTTGTCTTGTGTTAACCTTGTTAAAAAATGAAACCAAGGATATGATCGTAGTTCCTTGTCTTGTGTCAAGCTCATTAAAAAATGAAACAAGGGTCTATGAGGATAGTTCTTTACTGTGTCAACCTCGTTAAAAAATGAAATAGGTCCATGAGAATAGTTCCTAGTCTTGTGTCAACCTCGTTAAAAAATGAAACAAAGGGTACGAGGATACTTCGTTGTCTTGTGTCAACCTCATTAAAAAATGAAACAAGGAATATGAGGATAGTTCCTTGTCTTGTGTCAACCTCATTAAAAAATGAAACAAAAGAGTCTGAGGATAGTTCCTTGTCTTGTGTCAAGCTCGTTAAAAAATGAAACACGGAGTATGAGCATAGTTCCTTGTCTTGTGTCAAGTTCGTTAAAAAATGAAATAAGGAATCTGAGCAGAGTTCCTTGTCTTGTGTCAAGCTCCTTAAAAAATGAAACAAGGTCCCCTGGAGCAAAGTTCCATTTCGATTCTTTGATTAGATCTGTAAAATCCCAATCGAGTCTTTCACTTGATCTCGTAAATGAACCTTCATTCCATCCACCTAATAGCCACGAGTAGTCTACT